>OZ010609.1:78532843-78707843 GCA_963932145.1 Acanthosepion lycidas | reverse complement strand
TGTATGGTTGACACTTGCCATTGAAGGGCCAAATTTATACCCTTTATCGTTGCGTCTAGCTCGGCCAAGTTGATGTGCTTAGCATCTCCAACCGGGCGTAGCAACGATGCATCCTCAATAACGTTTCCATCTACCTCTAATACGACACCTGTGGCTACGGAACTCGCATCCACCTATACGTTCATTTCGCGGCCACTCACACACCAGTCTCCTCCTACTGGATCGGCCTCGCTTATTCTGGCTATGATGTCGGTTAACATTCAATTAATAGAGCCATTCTCAACTTCGTCATCCCATCTTGTGGTTAAAGCGCTTGCTTGTCGTTTCACAAATGCAGTGGCCACTCGTAGCCAGCCGCAAACAGGAAAGTGACCCACAATTTTTCCACATAACGAGAATACGCGCCGGCGAGTTATCCTCGCAGTGATATCGGGGATTTCACCACCTCGCCTCCATCGGAGAGTTCCATTGTCACTCCAGACCTGTAAGCCCAGCACCTTAACTTCGTCTTCTAATCTCGTTGGTTCCTTGCACACTAGTCCGTACTTGGACAGGAGCTCTCTCACACGTGCAACAGGAATGAGACTCTCGTTGACATAAATGTCAACATATGCCGATGTGGCATTCGCAATGGTTTTGTCTTGCTATAATACTGCGTCAACTATGGCTTTCATAATGAGAGGTGCCACATTTAAACCGAAACCCAGTCGAGTGAGGCAATATCTTTCCCCCTTGACTATAACAGTTTGATAGGGCCATAGCGCCTTCTCCACATGTATCTGCAGATACGCCCTCCGCAAGTCCAATAAAGATACATCGGCCCCCAATGTCGCCATTCTCGCAACTTATGTGCACAAACCTCTGCGTTAGCAATATATGGTTCTACAAAACCATTCAACTCGCGGTAATCCAGTACTGGGCGGACCTTCTGCTTGCTCTCTTGTATCACTGCCATTAATGGGATTAGACACTTCGGTGGACCAAGTTCATCTTCGGGGTATGGTCGCAGCCATCCATTATCCAGCCAGGACTGCAGTTCCCTTTCATATTCGTCCCGTGCATAGTCAGGTACTGAATATTCTGCCACTCTATTCTTCAGGGTTATAGGTGGTTGTCCATTGGTCCACTTCCATGAGGCTGTCCATACTTTGTTATGACGGTCGAACGCCACACCAAAGTCGGGTTCAATGATAGAAATAGCAGCACATTGGGGCTTACTTTCTTCTTCAGGAAATTGAACTTCTCCCGAGGAATTTATGTGCACTCCTCCTAATTCTTTAATTGCGTCAATCCCAAGAAGCAGATCGAACCCAAGTAGTGGTCCGTCCACAATTAGGGCATCAATGTACACGGGTTGAGCACGACTAACATTCAACGCAATATTGCCCTGTCCACGGCATTTTAGTACCTTACCGTCGGCAGTTAAAACTTCCGTCTTCATTGGTCGCCAATTGCGACATGCGCATTTGCTCACCAACGTCCGTGAGCACCCCGAATCAACCAGGGCCGTGCACTTCTTTCCGTCTACGGCCACCTCAATGATAGGTAGCGCCGCGTTTTTTAGTTGCTTGGAGAAAAGACCGGCGCTAACGTCTGTTCCCCGGATCCGTTTCCCTGGCACTCTGAGGAAATGTGTCCAAACTTGTTGCACTGAAAACACCGTATCCCGCGGCGGGATCGTCGGGTCTGGGTAGCTGTCTTCTCCGAGTAGCCTTGCCTGCAATCCTTTGCTAGGTGGTTGGGACCAAAACATTTAAAGCACACAATGCCGTCCGTCCGTTGAGCTGCTATATTCGTCTGTTGAGCTGCTGCGGCAACTGACTCATCCGGCTCTTTGTCATAATGGCCCGAGCGTGAGTCAGGATCTGGTCCAACGTCATAGTGTCCATTCTGGATGATGCACGGAGAAGTTGCTTGACTTGTTGTGGCAGTCCAGAAACGAAGGCACACGTAATCCATCGTTCAGGCAGTTGGCCGCCAACCAACAAAGCTAGCCGTTTCAGCTCTGCTAAAAATTCGTCTACCGTTTCACCTGGCCGAAATCGTCGTGACACAAACTGATCATACGCAGTGAATGAATCCACTGCATATGCAGTTATAAGGGCCTGCTTAATCTGCTCTGGATCTGACCTCTGCTCCTTTGTCAGTTGCCGATATACAGAGAGAGCCCCGGCTCGCAAGCGCAGTGGCAATACCCGCTCGACTTTCTTCATCTCACAAAGTTCACAAACCAACTCCACATTTTCAATCCACTCTACAATCGGTAAATCGGTAGCAGCTCCACTGAATTCAGGTATCAGCCTGATATCGAAACTTCTGTCCGCCATGATTAGAGAAAAATTGCCGAAATAGCTTGTAGTAAAAATAAGTCTATTGCACTCCCAGCAGTCACTTGTACAAATCACAATATCGCTGGTTCAATTCACCGTTCTCGCCGTCTTCACGCGTCACTACCTATAGTCAACGTTTTTTTTTTCTCCCCTTTTTCATGGCTCCAGCACTCTTTTATCAGGCCAACACCGCGGTTCCCAGCCAATCAGCTTTCTTCGCTGTTATTCTCGGTTACACAGGCAAATTGCCTCCTCCAGTTACACCAATCAGCACACGACTTGCTATTGGTGGAAGCATTCCAAACTGTACAAAAAAAAAACTCATTCTTGCACATACTGCTAGAATGGCTGGACGGGAGAGTAATGCCATTTTCACAAAGCAAACTTGATGTCACGTGCTGCCCGTTAAGGTAAGACCCTTATTCTCCTATACACCAGATGCAAGCCACTCTGGCTCGCTTGCTTCTACGGGACTGTTCACCACAATATTCATAATAAAAATCTTAGGAGGATTTATGAAGCAGGCATAATATCCATCTCACACACGGTGAATACTAGACCTGGCTTCTTTAGTATTTCCCCTTTTCTAGCGAGATTAATGCTCGACAAGCGTACATATAATTTTAGATCAAAATAGAATTCTTTTTCATTCAAAATACTCAAATTTTTAGGAATACGTTTTTACAGCGTGGCCCACGTGACGACAACGTGACCATGTTTAAACGGAACGCTGATCATAAAAAACTTTCAGTTATCTGTTTGGATAAGTTAGACAGGGGGCGGGGTGCTAGCGGGGGAGGGGGCGATCGCAGCTTGGTCGATCTGATCGACGATTATGGTCTCGTCGATAGATACCGGGTCGATCATCCCGAGGGAAAAATGTGGACGTGGGCTCTTAATTGGCCTTTTGACAAGGTGGTTAGCTACCTTGACAGAATGTTAGTGAGAAGAGCCGACATAGAACTACTAGATTGCCCTACGTTCCACTGGGTAGGCTATTCGGATCACAAACTCGTTTGTGCCCGGGTGGCGTTAGACAATAGGCCTAGAATGGCTGGGTACTGGAAGTTCAATCTGTCTTTACTGGACAGGCGGGACTTCCAGGAGCAGCTAACTAGACTAGTGCAGCGGGAGCTAGTGGGGGCGGTTATCGGGAATAGGTGGTGGGAACGCCTTAAATGTAGGATTAGGTCCTTCACCACTGATTTCAGCAAACGGCTCGCTCTAGATAGAGCTGAAAAGGTGAAGACGCTTAAAGCTAGTTATTCCCGGGCGGTGGCTGGGGGGGGGGATCCCCTAGAGATAGCCTTAGCTAAGGAGGCCCTGGATCGATCGAATAGCGAGCGGTACATGGGTCAGGTAATTAGACATAAGTTAAGCAAGATGTCTTCCGAAGCCGTGAACTTAGGCGCAGATCTGCGCAGGGAAGAGGTCCGTCGAGGTGGCGATCGTTACATTCGTGAAGTCAAATCCCCGGAGGGGCGTACTCTTCGGGCCACTGACGACATGTGCGGAGCGTTTCGGCGCCATTTCGAGAACCGGTTTACCAAGGAGCCTGGTCTCCGTGAGGAGGAGTTTCGTAGCTATTTGGCTGACTTTCCTCGGCTTTCGCCGACTGAAGCGGCTAGCTGCGAGGGAGAGATTACGGAGGGCGATGTCTACGCGGTTTTGAAGAAGGTCGGCAGAGGCAAGTCGCCCGGTCTGGATGGTTTGCCCTATGAATTGTACTTGAGGCTGTCGCACATCTTTGTTCCAATTTTGACTGCAGTGTTCAACAACTGGTTTCGGTCGGGGTCCATCCCCAACCGGATCACCAGGGGTGTGATCACTCTGTTGAAAAAGGGCAAAGGTGACGGGGGGAACCTAGATGATTACAGGCCCATAACTCTGCTAAACACAGAGTTAAAGATTATGGCCAAGATCCTGCAGGAGCGTTTGCAGTCAGTTGCCGAGTCTCTGTTGGGACCTGAGCAAACTTGTTCTGTGAGGGGCCGAACAATTCAGAGCAACCTGCATCTGATCCGCACGATCATAGAGGGTGTAAAAGACGACGAAGAAGCCGCGCTGATCAATTTGGATCAGTCCAAGGCATTTGATAGGGTCGACCATCGCTACCTTGCAGCTGTCCTGCAGGCCGCTGGATTCGCACCCAACTTCTGCCGCTGGATTAGCCTCCTGTATCGCTCCCCCAGTGCGGTGGTACAGGTGAACGGAAGGCTGTCGGATGCGTTCGTGCTGTCTAGGTCGGTTCGTCAGGGTTGTCCGCTGTCGCCTCTCCTTTATGCTTTGGCGTTGGAGCCTCTCCTTCGCCGGCTGAAGGACGAGACCGGCAGTCCAGCCCTACGTGGAATTGCCGTTCCTGGAGGTTCTCGAGCCAGGGTTTCCGCGTACGCCGATGACGTATCTGCTTTCGTGTCGTCCCGCAACGACATTGAGGTGGTACAGAAGGCGCTTGATCGGTACGAGAAGGTGACAGGGGCCAAAATAAACCGCGACAAGTCGTCCGGCTTGCGGTTAGGTGCCTGGAAGGGGGTCGCTCTTCCGGGCCGCTTCGGTTGGACAGACGGTCCTGTCCGCATTCTTGGAGTGTGGTTTGGGCCTGACCTCCAGCTGGAGAAGAATTGGTCTGAAGTACGAGCAAAGGTCGATTCCGCCGGTCAGACTTGGAATCGACGGAGGTTGTCCGTGAAGGGCAGGGCGGAGGTGTGTGCTACATACATTTTCCCCCTGATTCTTTATCGATTGTCCGTACTTCCTCTCTGTAAGACTCACAAGAAGGCGCTCGAGCAATCGCTATCCTCCATTTTATGGAGCGGTCGCGGGAATCGGGTCGACAGACGAGTCTGCACTAAGCGTCTGTGTAATGGGAGGCTGGGAATGCCGCACCTGATGAGTCACATCCGTGCCTCTAGGCTGTCTTTCCTACGCCGCGCATTGATTGGAGGAGATCCGATGCTGGAGGGGATTGTTAGGGACGCGTTCCCTGACCTTACCATCAGACCCCCCATCTCGCGGGTTGAGCGCAGTCGTAAACCCCGGGATAAAATCGGTTTTCCTTCGCGAGTGTCGGTCGGCCTTGAGGGCCGTTCCCCGGTCCAGGGACCTTTCACGGCCTAGGAAGGTCTTCTATCGTGGATTAGTGGAGGGGCCCGCGAAGGTTCCCCTACGAGTTACGCTCGGCTTGTCGGAGTAGGAGTATCGCTCCTACTGGACTTGGGCGCCAGCGGCGGATTACCTCAGTAACCCTGAGTTTTCGCTTAGCTGGCGATTGGCTTGGAATCGTCTGCCTCTCAACGACAAGGCTTTCATATGGGGCTTGGAGGATTTGCCAGACTGTGAACGGTGTGGCCTTGGCTTAGAGGAAACGGCTTCGCACGCCTTCTACCATTGCCCCCGGGTCCGCCCCTTATGGGACCATATCGGCGAGCTGACGGCTCGTCTCGCTCCCGAACATCTTGTGTCCATTGTCACACGCGTATGCGCGATCAATGTGTCGCCCCCGTATTCCGGGGTGAAACGGATGGTGTTTCTGACGCTGCTAGCTACGGCTTGAATGGTGATTTGGACGACGCGAAAGGAGGAAGTCTTGCGAGATTAGATCGGATAGAAAACGATTGCATTCGACTGTCTTTAGCGAAAGGTGGGTAAAAGAGGCGAGCTTGGTTCGTGTGAACGGTGCTAGCCTTGATTTTCTTTTCTAGGTCAACCTATGGCACATCGGGGTGGCTTCCTGTGGAACCCTCCCCTTGGTTAGGTTAGACAAGCTTCAGTGTACCTAGTTAATGTGTAAGTGTTGTTCCTGGCCTGTATCCCGGCTGCTCTTTGGTTATGATTCAAGTCGAGATTCCCAACCTCCCCAGTTTGTTTGGCCCCCATTTTTCATCTCGACTGGGTCAGCTTTATATTTTTCCAGGTCCGTATAATATTTTATCCCTTTTTCCCCAACTCCCTTAGCGAGAGAGCCTCTTGATTCTGTCCTTTGGGCCGAATACAGCGGCCTCTGTTTTAAGGGTTGGGGGGTCCCTACTAACATCAATTACGTTTAGTTTGTATTTTGTGTTAATTTTAGTTTATTATTGGGTTCATCTCCCTCCCCTTTCATTGATCATTATTAGAATTTTAATGTATATTGTTTATTATCATACAAATTGATATGGCATGGGGTGCGTTTTATAGCTTCCCCTTGAGAGGATGTGGTATTATGGTGTATGGCGGATTGAATGGTGATGGATGAGTTCTTGTGGTGAACGGGTAAATTGTAATGTATGAATGGGTCGTGAATCTGATTAGCTAGGTATAAGATAGTTAGTGTTGACCAGCCTTTACCCCTCCCCCTTTTTCGGCCTTGTGCCACAATTTTGTACGTAAGTATGAAATAAATAATGGAAAAATTCGGGCATTTTTGGTTTCGGCGTTTGTTAGTGAGCGAGTTATTTTTCTGACTGGTTACACGCATTGTGATTTGAAATAGTACCGGCGAATCGAGTTTTCAGCATTTCTTTCTGCCCACGATATTCGAGTCTGGATTTACAGTGATTCTTCTTTGTCTTGTGGAAGTAATCTGCGACAACTACTTCCTTTGCTTTCAGAACGCTAACAAGCTATTTCGGCAGTATGACGGATAAGACATTTGACGTCAAGTTAATACCAGAGTTTGATGGATCAGTGGCCGGACAAGCAGTTACTGAATGGATTGAGAAGGCAGAACTTGTTTGTGACCTGTGTGGGATTAAAAAGGTTGAACGTGTTCTTCCTCTGAGGTCGACGGGCGGAGCATTTTCTGTTTACCAACAGTTAAACTCGGAGCAAAAATCTGATGTCGAGCAGATAAAACGAGCCTTGCGGATTGCCTTTGCGCCGGATCGTTTCTTGGCTTACGAACAGTTCGTGGAACGCCGACTGCGCCCGGACGAATCCGTCGACGTGTTCCTAGCCGACTTGAAGAAGCTAGCAGGTCTTTTTGGCGGGATATCCGAGCAAGGACTAGCATGTGCGTTCATAGCAGGGTTACCAGCGCACGTCTTCCAGGATGGAAGACATGAATACAAACCAACTGTTGGACCGAGCTCGAGCCATAATGAAAGATCAAAATACAACTGAGAAAATGGTTGCAGCTACCATTTTACCAGGCGGAGCTAATAAACCACCATATGTTAAACGTCGGGAGGGTATGCGATGCTTTCGATGCTCTGGGTGGAATCACTTTTCCAGGGACTGCCCGGTTCGACGGGAAGACGCCCGCCAGCCACGCAGGTCACGTGCAACAATGCGTTGCTTCCGGTGTCGAGAGATATGCCACATTGCTTCATCGTGTCCGGGAAAAGACGTCAGCGCCGGTCTCTTCCCTAAGCGAGTTATGAATGAGGCGCTACCTGTCTTGGGTATTTACGTAGACGGAATTAAGAGAATGGCACTGGTGGACACTGGCTGCTCACAGACACTCGTAAGTCAGCCTGTCAATCCTGGCGGGAGACGGAGGTTGACGTACTTACCGTAAACGAAAATACTCTAAAATGTTGCGGAGTTGGAAGTATCAAGCTTGACGTGGATAACGCAAACCCCCTTAAGATCGAAGCCTTGGTAGTGAATGGAGAGCTATTGGGTTTCGACTTGTTGCTCGGGTTTGACGCCATTAAAAATTTGGGCGGAATCCAAATAACAGAGAGTGGCGATATACGGTTTCCCAAGCGTGGAATCGTCTGTTGTGCCGCCATTAAAATAGAAGAACCTGATTTCTGTGCCGAATTCGACCCAAGCCAAAAGATATGGGTCGCATCATGGAAGTCGTCTAATGGTCGAGTTTGCGAAATCGGATACCCAAGTACCCAATACCAAAGGGAGTCAAGGAGGAATACGACCAAGAGCTGCAGACCTGGCTTGATAACGGTTGGTTGCAGCCTTATCCTGAAAAGGAACTCGGTCCTCCAAAAGGTTTAATTCCGTTGATGGTGGTGGTGCAGAAAAACAAAAATAAAGTGCGGCCAGTATTAGACTATCGAGAGCTGAATGAGTGTCTCGACGCACACACAGCCAATGCTGACGTCGCTATCCTTGACCTACGGCAGGCTTATTTGCAAGTACATATCCATAAGTCACTGTGGCCCTTTCAAACTGTAATCTTCAAGGGGCGAAGATATTGCTTGACCCGAATGGGTTTCGGGTTGAATGTTGCACCAGCCATAATGAAGGCCATTGTGGACGCCGCGTTAGCGAAAGACGAGTCAGTTCGACGGGCAACCTCATCATATATTGATGATATTTATCTTGACGAGAGCATGATTTCAGCAGATCGCGTGAAAGAGCACTTGGCTACGTTTGGTTTGACATTTAAGGATCCGGAGCGGTTACGGGACGGCACACGTGTGTTGGGTTTGCACGTCACAGAAGATAACAACACGCTTAAGTGGACACGTGAAAATGGCATTCCATCAGTTCCTGAGGTCCTGACACGATGTAACATCTCGAGGTGTGGAAAACTGGTGGGTCACGTTCCTGTATGTGGGTGGCTTCGAGTTGCGGCATCATTTGTAAAACGCAGGACAGTATCGATCACGTCTGGTTGGGACGACGAAGTGACAGATGCTCCCCTTAAGAACATGATTGAAGACATAGCGGAAAGAATACGCCAGAACGACCCTGCACACGGTAAGTGGTGCACAAGTGGACATGCTTATGAGGTATGGGTCGATGCAAGTTCTCTCACCACAGGGGTTTCGTTGGAGGTTAACGGAAGCGTTGTAGAAGACGCATGTTGGCTGCGACCTGTGAAGGACGCCCAACATATCAATTTATCAGAATTGGATGCTATTCTGAAGGGCGTCAATTTAGCATTACAGTGGAGCGCAACGGAGCTACAACTCTTCACGGGCTCCGCGTGTGTGCACTGGTGGGTATCAAACATGCTCAATGGCAAAGCCAGAATACGAACTAAGGCGGCAAGTGAGATGCTGATCCGGAGGCGTTTGAGTACTCTTGAAAAGCTGATTCAAGAGTATAACTTATTGATCACGATACGATTAGTAACGTCGAGTGAGAATCGAGCGGATAAGTTCATCAGAGTACCGCAACGATGGTATATGATAAAGAAGGAAACCGAACCAATACGCCCGATATGCGCTTCCATGGTGAACGAAACCTCTCCTGATCAGATACGTGCCATACATTGCCAGATTGGACACCCTGGCGCCAGGCGGACGGTATATTTTGTAAGACGAGTCTACCCTACGACATCCAAGGCAGTGGTCAGAAAATGTAAAGAATGCCAGTCAATTGACCCAGCCTCAAGTCGTTGGCCTCGTGGCAACCTAAGTGTGACTGAAATCTGGACCCGCTTAGGAATGGACATTACACATTACGGTGGGCAACACTACCTTACGTTAATAGATTGTGGCCCTAGTATATTTGCGATATGGCGACGCCTGCTTCAACAAGACTCGAGAAGCGTCATTCGGCAGTTAGAAAGTATTCTTTTTGAACGAGGCCCTTTATCAGAAATCCTGACCGACAATGATGCTGCATTTCGCAGTAAGTCCTTTAAAGATTTCCTGGATGACTGGGGAGTCCAACTTCGTTTTCGCTGCGCCTATGTTCCTGCAGGAAACGGTATAGTGGAAAGATCTCATCGGAGTATAAAGCGAATTGCAGCAAGAAAGCAATGTTCGATAACGGAGGCAGTATACTGGCATAATATCACGCCGAAGGATGATATATCGTCGACTAGTGCGCCTGCCAATATGATTCACCGTTACCAACTGAAAGTGAAGGGAATTACTACAACATTACCACCTGATCATTGTAGGCATCACAATATATACAAAGTTGGGAACAGAGTATGGGTGAAAGCTCCCCATGGCCGGTGTACCTCCAGATATCAAGTGGGTCGCGTGACAGACATTATAAGTCCACAAACCGTACTAGTTGACGGGATGCCACGGCATGTAAAAGATCTTCGCCTTTTCGTTGATTCTGATACATCGCCGAGCGAATCCAATGATGATTCATCGTCTGACAGTGAGCAGATAATTGAGATCTGCGAATCCGATGCTTCCACAGACACAGAACTTCTGGAAACTAGAGATACGTCTGATGACTCCTCAGGAGACGGCTCTCCGACACGCGTAAGGGAAATAGTGCCATTACGTTAAAGCACCAGGATAAAGAGACCTGCTCCAGGTTGTTCGATTTGTGATAGTGAGATCAAGGGGGAGTATAGCGAAGAAAACAGCGACTTACTTCGTCAAACCAAGCGACAGCGTGTCGCGTGTATTCTACGACGTAAAAAGTGGCGAAAAAGAAAACTACTTACGAAACAGAAGGGCACGTATTCCGCATAACATGCTGAAAATAGAATAATTGAATTAAAGAAAAAACAAGCCAGTCGCAGGAGTCGCTATAAAAGTATTTTGATATGCAAATTAAGGAAAATCCTATCCCAGCTGTCGACGAATGGAAGAAATAGGTTCTGCCGATAAAAGCAGTTGGTGTTCTCAATTCGGGCATTTTTGGTTTCTGCGTTTGTCAGTGAGCGAGTTATTTTTCTGACTGGTTACACGCATTGTGATTTGAAAAGGACCGGCGAATCGAATTTTCAGCATTTCTTTCTGCCCACGATATTCGAGTCTGGATTTACAGTGATTCTTCTTTGTCTTGTGGAAGTAATCTGCGACAGATACTTCCTTTGCTTTCAGAACGCTTACACCTCGTCATTTTTTTTTTTTTTTATACATATATATTCATGTATATATACATACACACAGACAGAGATACACATATTAGGTTGGTGCAAAGATAATGTCGTTTTCTCACATAGTAACATGTGTGAAAACGACATCATTTTTGCACCAACCTGATATATGCATATACATACATATGTATATATATATATAAATACACGTACATATACATACACATCCATATACGCATATATATATATATATATATATATATATATACACACACATATAGATGCACATCCATATACGCATATATATACACACACACACACATATATATATACACACACACACACACACACATATATATATATATATATATATATATATATATACATACACACGCATATACATTCATGCACACACTTAGAAAGTTATGAGCAGAGGAATATACAAACTTCTATATAAAATATGCACATTTCGTTAATGACATCATTTTAAGAAAAAAAACAAAAACAATTTACAATTTAGCCAGACAAATTTTTTTTTAATTTAAAAACATAAAACAGAACACTATGTTGATCCGTTTGTGTGGATCTACATATTGATAAAGAATACAAAAGGTTTGAAGCAGAAATTTCAAGCAAACTCATAATTCATGTTTTTGAAAAGGAATTTAAAAGTAGATGGCAAAGAGAAAGTTATTCAATCCCTAAGAATGTTCAATTCATTTGTGAAGGCAGCAAATTTGAACAGATCTCTATGTTTTCCACATCGATATTCACTGTTGCCTTAGTTTCTCAATTTTTGCAGCTTTTTAATCACTTTCTCTCCAATTCCATTTCCACCCACTTCACTTGCAACTTCAGATGAGAAACTCTTTTGGAAAGAGAAATCATTTTTTTTTTTTTTTTTGTATTCAGGCAGAATTTTTTAGAAAATTGCCCCCCCCCACTATTCATCTTAACTTTTGAAGAAATTGAAATAGTGGCGACAGACCTTTTATTTCAATGTTACAAATAAGAGTCATTTTTCGAGATGGAATGTTTTGCACTATTCTTGATGAAATCTTTAACATGCCATCATTTGGAAACCAAACACAGATTAAAAGATTTGTTTGATATGGAGAGGAACACAGCCATAAAACCCGTGGCAGCAAACAAATATCTTTTGCATCAAGCAAAGACTCTTCCTGAGAGCTGCATAACATCTGTCAAGACATTACCGAGATCATATTCCTGGATAAGCGGGAGAATTATGCAATGATAACACACGATTGACATTGGAACTGTTGAGAAAATAGTAGCTCTAAGTGAAAAGAGCTGGTGAAACTTTTGTGCCTCAATTTGTACCATTATGGGATGGCACTGAAGATGATGTTTGTGGTTTGTGGGAGTGGAGATTTATCCATGGTACCACAAATCATTTGATCCAATCGAAAAATGGCGTTTAGATGTGACCTATCCAAAATGGTGTCATAATCCCTTAGATACACTGTAGAAATGTCCGATTTGACAAAGGAGATATCGCCATCCAGAAATTTGGTGATTGCAAAAGAATGCCATCTGCTGGGATCAAAGCTGAACATTGTCTTCAATGCTGACGAAAGTCAATACAATCATGTGTTTATTTGTGATGGGAACAATAGATTGATCAAGGCACTCACTGAATCTCAATTCTTTGACCAACGCCTCTTAAGCAATGTCGGAAAGGGTTTCTGCCCCTTGGAGAGTTGTCATATTTCCAAAGCTATTTCTGCTGTTTGTAGTCTTGAGTATTTGGGGCTAGAGGAAAGAGGATATGGGAGGAGACGGTTGACTTCTTTTTGGACCAAAATTAAAAAAATCAACCATTTTTACAAAACAAAAAAACAATTGACACAAAAGAAAAGAAATTTTATTCTTGCTTAACAAGGAGTTTCCTTGTTATGGGAATTTTTAGGAAATTGTTTTTTCTGAAAAATGGAAGGTGGGGGTGGAATGGTTACCAGCTAGAATCTTTTTCACACCCTTCATCATTTTCAATTTCACAACTAAGAATTTGTGGGAGACAAAATTTAGATTGTTGAAACTATTTATTTGATCTAAATGGAGAAATTTTTCAAACAGTGGCACTTGAAGGATTTTCTTGAAAATAAATTTTGATTTTTTTTATTTTTATATACAAGAAGGAATTCTTCTGTTTTGCTGGCAAAAGTCCTCTATAAATTACCAATGATTTTTGTTTCCTCAAAAAATTGTTTTAAAAGCAACAAAAGGATGCTTTCTGCAAGCAACATAACATTTGAGACAATTCCAAGATCATATTCCTGAATGAGAAATGGTTAAATGCTATAGAACTGTGCAATATTAACAGACAAACGATGTTGGAACAGTTGAGACAACAGTAACTCTACATAAAGTAAAAAGACCTTTTAGAGGTGAAAATTTAGTACATCAATTAGTACCATTTGTCATGGGATGGCACTGAAGATGATGCTTGTGGTTTGTGGGTGTGGAGATTTATCCATGGTACCACAAATCATTTGATCCAATCGAAAAATGGCGTTTAGATGTGACCTATCCAAAATGGTGTCATAATCCCTTAGATACACTGTAGAAATGTCCGATTTGACAAAGGAGATATCGCCATCCAGAAATTTGGTGATTGCAAAAGAATGCCATCTGCTGGGATCAAAGCTGAACATTGTCTTCAATGCTGACGAAAGTCAATACAATCATGTGTTTATTTGTGATGGGAACAATAGATTGATCAAGGCACTCACTGAATCTCAATTCTTTGACCAACGCCTCTTAAGCAATGTCGGAAAGGGTTTCTGCCCCTTGGAGAGTTGTCATATTTCCAAAGCTATTTCTGCTGTTTGTAGTCTTGAGTATTTGGGGCTAGAGGAAAGAGGATATGGGAGGAGACGGTTGACTTCTTTTTGGACCAAAATTAAAAAAATCAACCATTTTTACAAAACAAAAAAACAATTGACACAAAAGAAAAGAAATTTTATTCTTGCTTAACAAGGAGTTTCCTTGTTATGGGAATTTTTAGGAAATTGTTTTTTCTGAAAAATGGAAGGTGGGGGTGGAATGGTTACCAGCTAGAATCTTTTTCACACCCTTCATCATTTTCAATTTCACAACTAAGAATTTGTGGGAGACAAAATTTAGATTGTTGAAACTATTTATTTGATCTAAATGGAGAAATTTTTCAAACAGTGGCACTTGAAGGATTTTCTTGAAAATAAATTTTGATTTTTTTTATTTTTATATACAAGAAGGAATTCTTCTGTTTTGCTGGCAAAAGTCCTCTATAAATTACCAATGATTTTTGTTTCCTCAAAAAATTGTTTTAAAAGCAACAAAAGGATGCTTTCTGCAAGCAACATAACATTTGAGACAATTCCAAGATCATATTCCTGAATGAGAAATGGTTAAATGCTATAGAACTGTGCAATATTAACAGACAAACGATGTTGGAACAGTTGAGACAACAGTAACTCTACATAAAGTAAAAAGACCTTTTAGAGGTGAAAATTTAGTACATCAATTAGTACCATTTGTCATGGGATGGCACTGAAGATGATGCTTGTGGTTTGTGGGTGTGGAGATTTATCCATGGTACCACAAATCATTTGATCCAATCGAAAAATGGCGTTTAGATGTGACCTATCCAAAATGGTGTCATAATCCCTTAGATACACTGTAGAAATGTCCGATTTGACAAAGGAGATATCGCCATCCAGAAATTTGGTGATTGCAAAAGAATGCCATCTGCTGGGATCAAAGCTGAACATTGTCTTCAATGCTGACGAAAGTCAATACAATCATGTGTTTATTTGTGATGGGAACAATAGATTGATCAAGGCACTCAGTGAATCTCAATTCTTTGACCAACGCCTCTTAAGCAATGTCGGAAAGGGTTTCTGCCCCTTGGAGAGTTGTCATATTTCCAAAGCTATTTCTGCTGTTTGTAGTCTTGAGTATTTGGGGCTAGAGGAAAGAGGATATGGGAGGAGACGGTTGACTTCTTTTTGGACCAAAATTAAAAAAATCAACCATTTTTACAAAACAAAAAAACAATTGACACAAAAGAAAAGAAATTTTATTCTTGCTTAACAAGGAGTTTCCTTGTTATGGGAATTTTTAGGAAATTGTTTTTTCTGAAAAATGGAAGGTGGGGGTGGAATGGTTACCAGCTAGAATCTTTTTCACACCCTTCATCATTTTCAATTTCACAACTAAGAATTTGTGGGAGACAAAATTTAGATTGTTGAAACTATTTATTTGATCTAAATGGAGAAATTTTTCAAACAGTGGCACTTGAAGGATTTTCTTGAAAATAAATTTTGATTTTTTTTATTTTTATATACAAGAAGGAATTCTTCTGTTTTGCTGGCAAAAGTCCTCTATAAATTACCAATGATTTTTGTTTCCTCAAAAAATTGTTTTAAAAGCAACAAAAGGATGCTTTCTGCAAGCAACATAACATTTGAGACAATTCCAAGATCATATTCCTGAATGAGAAATGGTTAAATGCTATAGAACTGTGCAATATTAACAGACAAACGATGTTGGAACAGTTGAGACAACAGTAACTCTACATAAAGTAAAAAGACCTTTTAGAGGTGAAAATTTAGTACATCAATTAGTACCATTTGTCATGGGATGGCACTGAAGATGATGCTTGTGGTTTGTGGGTGTGGAGATTTATCCATGGTACCACAAATCATTTGATCCAATCGAAAAATGGCGTTTAGATGTGACCTATCCAAAATGGTGTCATAATCCCTTAGATACACTGTAGAAATGTCCGATTTGACAAAGGAGATATCGCCATCCAGAAATTTGGTGATTGCAAAAGAATGCCATCTGCTGGGATCAAAGCTGAACATTGTCTTCAATGCTGACGAAAGTCAATACAATCATGTGTTTATTTGTGATGGGAACAATAGATTGATCAAGGCACTCACTGAATCTCAATTCTTTGACCAACGCCTCTTAAGCAATGTCGGAAAGGGTTTCTGCCCCTTGGAGAGTTGTCATATTTCCAAAGCTATTTCTGCTGTTTGTAGTCTTGAGTATTTGGGGCTAGAGGAAAGAGGATATGGGAGGAGACGGTTGACTTCTTTTTGGACCAAAATTAAAAAAATCAACCATTTTTACAAAACAAAAAAACAATTGACACAAAAGAAAAGAAATTTTATTCTTGCTTAACAAGGAGTTTCCTTGTTATGGGAATTTTTAGGAAATTGTTTTTTCTGAAAAATGGAAGGTGGGGGTGGAATGGTTACCAGCTAGAATCTTTTTCACACCCTTCATCATTTTCAATTTCACAACTAAGAATTTGTGGGAGACAAAATTTAGATTGTTGAAACTATTTATTTGATCTAAATGGAGAAATTTTTCAAACAGTGGCACTTGAAGGATTTTCTTGAAAATAAATTTTGATTTTTTTTATTTTTATATACAAGAAGGAATTCTTCTGTTTTGCTGGCAAAAGTCCTCTATAAATTACCAATGATTTTTGTTTCCTCAAAAAATTGTTTTAAAAGCAACAAAAGGATGCTTTCTGCAAGCAACATAACATTTGAGACAATTCCAAGATCATATTCCTGAATGAGAAATGGTTAAATGCTATAGAACTGTGCAATATTAACAGACAAACGATGTTGGAACAGTTGAGACAACAGTAACTCTACATAAAGTAAAAAGACCTTTTAGAGGTGAAAATTTAGTACATCAATTAGTACCATTTGTCATGGGATGGCACTGAAGATGATGCTTGTGGTTTGTGGGTGTGGAGATTTATCCATGGTACCACAAATCATTTGATCCAATCGAAAAATGGCGTTTAGATGTGACCTATCCAAAATGGTGTCATAATCCCTTAGATACACTGTAGAAATGTCCGATTTGACAAAGGAGATATCGCCATCCAGAAATTTGGTGATTGCAAAAGAATGCCATCTGCTGGGATCAAAGCTGAACATTGTCTTCAATGCTGACGAAAGTCAATACAATCATGTGTTTATTTGTGATGGGAACAATAGATTGATCAAGGCACTCACTGAATCTCAATTCTTTGACCAACGCCTCTTAAGCAATATCGGAAAGGGTTTCTGCCCCTTGGAGAGTTGTCATATTTCCAAAGCTATTTCTGCTGTTTGTAGTCTTGAGTATTTGGGGCTAGAGGAAAGAGGATATGGGAGGAGACGGTTGACTTCTTTTTGGACCAAAATTAAAAAAATCAACCATTTTTACAAAACAAAAAAACAATTGACACAAAAGAAAAGAAATTTTATTCTTGCTTAACAAGGAGTTTCCTTGTTATGGGAATTTTTAGGAAATTGTTTTTTCTGAAAAATGGAAGGTGGGGGTGGAATGGTTACCAGCTAGAATCTTTTTCACACCCTTCATCATTTTCAATTTCACAACTAAGAATTTGTGGGAGACAAAATTTAGATTGTTGAAACTATTTATTTGATCTAAATGGAGAAATTTTTCAAACAGTGGCACTTGAAGGATTTTCTTGAAAATAAATTTTGATTTTTTTTATTTTTATATACAAGAAGGAATTCTTCTGTTTTGCTGGCAAAAGTCCTCTATAAATTACCAATGATTTTTGTTTCCTCAAAAAATTGTTTTAAAAGCAACAAAAGGATGCTTTCTGCAAGCAACATAACATTTGAGACAATTCCAAGATCATATTCCTGAATGAGAAATGGTTAAATGCTATAGAACTGTGCAATATTAACAGACAAACGATGTTGGAACAGTTGAGACAACAGTAACTCTACATAAAGTAAAAAGACCTTTTAGAGGTGAAAATTTAGTACATCAATTAGTACCATTTGTCATGGGATGGCACTGAAGATGATGCTTGTGGTTTGTGGGTGTGGAGATTTATCCATGGTACCACAAATCATTTGATCCAATCGAAAAATGGCGTTTAGATGTGACCTATCCAAAATGGTGTCATAATCCCTTAGATACACTGTAGAAATGTCCGATTTGACAAAGGAGATATCGCCATCCAGAAATTTGGTGATTGCAAAAGAATGCCATCTGCTGGGATCAAAGCTGAACATTGTCTTCAATGCTGACGAAAGTCAATACAATCATGTGTTTATTTGTGATGGGAACAATAGATTGATCAAGGCACTCACTGAATCTCAATTCTTTGACCAACGCCTCTTAAGCAATGTCGGAAAGGGTTTCTGCCCCTTGGAGAGTTGTCATATTTCCAAAGCTATTTCTGCTGTTTGTAGTCTTGAGTATTTGGGGCTAGAGGAAAGAGGATATGGGAGGAGACGGTTGACTTCTTTTTGGACCAAAATTAAAAAAATCAACCATTTTTACAAAACAAAAAAACAATTGACACAAAAGAAAAGAAATTTTATTCTTGCTTAACAAGGAGTTTCCTTGTTATGGGAATTTTTAGGAAATTGTTTTTTCTGAAAAATGGAAGGTGGGGGTGGAATGGTTACCAGCTAGAATCTTTTTCACACCCTTCATCATTTTCAATTTCACAACTAAGAATTTGTGGGAGACAAAATTTAGATTGTTGAAACTATTTATTTGATCTAAATGGAGAAATTTTTCAAACAGTGGCACTTGAAGGATTTTCTTGAAAATAAATTTTGATTTTTTTTATTTTTATATACAAGAAGGAATTCTTCTGTTTTGCTGGCAAAAGTCCTCTATAAATTACCAATGATTTTTGTTTCCTCAAAAAATTGTTTTAAAAGCAACAAAAGGATGCTTTCTGCAAGCAACATAACATTTGAGACAATTCCAAGATCATATTCCTGAATGAGAAATGGTTAAATGCTATAGAACTGTGCAATATTAACAGACAAACGATGTTGGAACAGTTGAGACAACAGTAACTCTACATAAAGTAAAAAGACCTTTTAGAGGTGAAAATTTAGTACATCAATTAGTACCATTTGTCATGGGATGGCACTGAAGATGATGCTTGTGGTTTGTGGGTGTGGAGATTTATCCATGGTACCACAAATCATTTGATCCAATCGAAAAATGGCGTTTAGATGTGACCTATCCAAAATGGTGTCATAATCCCTTAGATACACTGTAGAAATGTCCGATTTGACAAAGGAGATATCGCCATCCAGAAATTTGGTGATTGCAAAAGAATGCCATCTGCTGGGATCAAAGCTGAACATTGTCTTCAATGCTGACGAAAGTCAATACAATCATGTGTTTATTTGTGATGGGAACAATAGATTGATCAAGGCACTCACTGAATCTCAATTCTTTGACCAACGCCTCTTAAGCAATATCGGAAAGGGTTTCTGCCCCTTGGAGAGTTGTCATATTTCCAAAGCTATTTCTGCTGTTTGTAGTCTTGAGTATTTGGGGCTAGAGGAAAGAGGATATGGGAGGAGACGGTTGACTTCTTTTTGGACCAAAATTAAAAAAATCAACCATTTTTACAAAACAAAAAAACAATTGACACAAAAGAAAAGAAATTTTATTCTTGCTTAACAAGGAGTTTCCTTGTTATGGGAATTTTTAGGAAATTGTTTTTTCTGAAAAATGGAAGGTGGGGGTGGAATGGTTACCAGCTAGAATCTTTTTCACACCCTTCATCATTTTCAATTTCACAACTAAGAATTTGTGGGAGACAAAATTTAGATTGTTGAAACTATTTATTTGATCTAAATGGAGAAATTTTTCAAACAGTGGCACTTGAAGGATTTTCTTGAAAATAAATTTTGATTTTTTTTATTTTTATATACAAGAAGGAATTCTTCTGTTTTGCTGGCAAAAGTCCTCTATAAATTACCAATGATTTTTGTTTCCTCAAAAAATTGTTTTAAAAGCAACAAAAGGATGCTTTCTGCAAGCAACATAACATTTGAGACAATTCCAAGATCATATTCCTGAATGAGAAATGGTTAAATGCTATAGAACTGTGCAATATTAACAGACAAACGATGTTGGAACAGTTGAGACAACAGTAACTCTACATAAAGTAAAAAGACCTTTTAGAGGTGAAAATTTAGTACATCAATTAGTACCATTTGTCATGGGATGGCACTGAAGATGATGCTTGTGGTTTGTGGGTGTGGAGATTTATCCATGGTACCACAAATCATTTGATCCAATCGAAAAATGGCGTTTAGATGTGACCTATCCAAAATGGTGTCATAATCCCTTAGATACACTGTAGAAATGTCCGATTTGACAAAGGAGATATCGCCATCCAGAAATTTGGTGATTGCAAAAGAATGCCATCTGCTGGGATCAAAGCTGAACATTGTCTTCAATGCTGACGAAAGTCAATACAATCATGTGTTTATTTGTGATGGGAACAATAGATTGATCAAGGCACTCACTGAATCTCAATTCTTTGACCAACGCCTCTTAAGCAATGTCGGAAAGGGTTTCTGCCCCTTGGAGAGTTGTCATATTTCCAAAGCTATTTCTGCTGTTTGTAGTCTTGAGTATTTGGGGCTAGAGGAAAGAGGATATGGGAGGAGACGGTTGACTTCTTTTTGGACCAAAATTAAAAAAATCAACCATTTTTACAAAACAAAAAAACAATTGACACAAAAGAAAAGAAATTTTATTCTTGCTTAACAAGGAGTTTCCTTGTTATGGGAATTTTTAGGAAATTGTTTTTTCTGAAAAATGGAAGGTGGGGGTGGAATGGTTACCAGCTAGAATCTTTTTCACACCCTTCATCATTTTCAATTTCACAACTAAGAATTTGTGGGAGACAAAATTTAGATTGTTGAAACTATTTATTTGATCTAAATGGAGAAATTTTTCAAACAGTGGCACTTGAAGGATTTTCTTGAAAATAAATTTTGATTTTTTTTATTTTTATATACAAGATGGAATTCTTCTGTTTTGCTGGCAAAAGTCCTCTATAAATTACCAATGATTTTTGTTTCCTCAAAAATGTGTTTTAAAAATAATAAAAAGATTGAAAATTTTCCAAGCATTCCAAATTTGTCATTGTATAAAAAGTAATTTTGATTTAGTTCATCAATTTTGAATTTTTTGTTTCACCAAAAAAAGTTCTGTATAAATTTTCAATGATTTTTGTTTCCTCAAAAAAATTGTTTTAAAAACAATGAAAAGGTTTTAAAATTTTTTCAAACATTACAAATTTTTCTTTGTAGGAGAAATTTTAATTTAGGTTTTCTTCATTTTTTCAAATAAAATTTATTTTAATTCAGTTTTTAAAATTTTTCTTAAATCCAAATTTTTTATATGAATAAGTTTTTGAACTGGAAATTTTACAAAAGTTTTTGATGATTTGACAATATGTGATCAGACATAATTATAGAGAGAGGAAAAAAAAAAAAAAAAGAAAATCGTCATGTGGACTATTTTGTAATATGAGTTTAAGTAAATAGACAAATAAATCTTCTCATCAATAATTTGTAAGAAAGAAAAAAAAAAAGATTTATTTTCAAAGAATTTGACTAGGAAATGCTAATTTTCTGGAAATCTCTTCCATTCCTCACATCTCCAAAAGCACTTTAGTTTTTGTTTTGTTTCAAGACATTTTAAGACTGACAGATTGGCAAGGAACTGAACCCTCCCGACCCTTGGGGTGCGGGGTGGGTGTTGCAAAAGAGAAAAAATTGATATTTTTAAAGTGAAGAAGATCCCAAACAAAAATTCAGAGTAGGCATTGCTCTTAGTTGGGGTTGGTTGTATTTGTGTGTTTGGACAATTTGGATAGCCTTATTCAAGGTCAATCCTTTACCCTCACTGGCAAGTTACTCACACATCTTCTCTGAAGTTGATGCCAAACACAAGTTGGTCTCTGACCCTATTATCTGGGTCAGGATATTTGTAGTTTTTCACTAGCATTTTTATTCTTATGAGGAACTGCTTTATCATATACATCCTTTGTTTAGCATCCCATCGTTTGTACTGTATGAATATCAGGTTTATCTCAGGCTAACTGAGCGCGATTTTTGAAGTGTTGAAAAGATGCTGCTAGCTGGCCTCTTTCATTCGGTTTCATGTTGGACCAGATTTCATAGACTTCGCTTCCCTTTCCTGTATTTTTCTTCCTTGTCTCTTAAGGGGTCATCAGTTCTACCATTGACTGGAACTTACATTTATAAGAAATTTAAGCTGCACAAGTGTACATCAGCCTTTCAGATAGAAAGCAAACTGCGATGGGCACTTGCTTAATTTTTAAACATATTTATGGTACATTTTGATTAGTGGTAAAACAGCTGTATTTGTTTTTCGTTCAAAACCAATAAAAGGGTTTCCTCAAAATTCCAAGCAGCATATTTGAAGCTTACCAGTATGTGAGTTACGTGGGACCTTGGACTTGACTTTCCAAGTAGACAAAAAGCTACTATAAAGAATTCTGGCCACTTGTCGTGAAAGAAATTGATGCAAAAGAATTTAGACAATAACCAGACAATATTTGAAAGGAATAACTCAGTTGTTCACATATCAAAGGAATGTCTTCAGTTGGTGTGCTTGATATATGCTTCATAGTTACCTGGAAAAGGTGTACCAAATTATTCTTTGAAATCTATTCAGAAGTATTGCTCTTTTTCTTCACTTTCTGGGGACCTTCTTATGCAACAATATAACTTTTATTGTAAAAAGGCGTTATTTCATTTTCATTATTTGCACGTTATTGGCCATCATTAGGCACACAAAGTGTGTGTGTGTAAATTTTCATTTTTGAGCTTGGATTGTGTCATCAGTCTTTGCTGTGTGATGATAATTTGGATGTTACTTCAAGCATTTTTACTTAATTATTTCATTCACGGGGCTTTAAACAACAGGAAAAAAAAGAAAAAAAAACAAACAAAAAACAAAAAACCTAAGACAATCAGCATCACCTTTCTTGAATGTATTACACCTTAACACAATTTAATTATTTAAATCTTAAGCTTCAGCTATTTTGGAAATTAAAATACCTGAACTATTTTTTCCAAAAGACCCAATAAATTTCTTTGGCCAATAACTATATAATAGTAAGGCTATTAACTTTCAAAAAAATTTAGTATAAAAATGTGTGAATTTAGCTGCTTAAATAAGAAAGTCAATTAAAATATGAAATAAGCATATATCTGGACAGCTTAAAGATTGAGTAGAGTATTGTTATAGGTGATTAGTAAGAAGAATACTTCTTTTTCAGTACAAAAACTAACTTAAGTACTTTAGAGGACTTTAAAAGTACTTCTAAGACACTGAACGAGTTAATAAATATCCCAATATATATACTGAAAAGATGATGGGAAAGTCAGTAGATGGCCCACATGACTAGAATTTGTAAATTCGGAGAAAGGTAGGCCTTATTTATTTTCACACAAAGAAAAGGAAAATTGATATTTTCCTTACTTTATTTTATCAGTTGTCAAAAGAAAAGAATGAATTTGGCAAATTTGAATCATCAAAAGATATCATTGGTTAAATCTTGTCAACAGAAATGAATGAATCTAGCAAAGCCGAATCACCAAACAAAATTATCGTTTAAATGGAAATCAGAGTTAGTGAATTTTCCACATTTTATGAGAAAATATGCCATATCATAAATTTCAAACTTGGCTGAATTTTGAGAAAGTGAGTTCCAGTCATCAAGGAAATCTGATACAAATACTAGATAACAGAACAATGGAGTTAATGATTGATGACAGGCAAAAACAAAACCAGGGAAATAGAAATAATAATTTAAAAAAACAAATGGGGGTTGGAATGACGGAGAGAAAGTTAATAACTCCCAAAATTAAAAACGCTTAGACAACTGAAGGACTAGATAAACACACAGGCTCATATTCAGACAATTATTTTGAAGAAAAAAAAAAAAAAATTATTTTGAAGAAGGAAAAAAAAAACAACACTTTGAGGCACAAAATATGAATTAATAAAAGAAATCATGTTAAAGTGTAACAGGACAGACATGGGTGATATTATTTTGTATTACAAAAAACTAGCAAAAGACACTACAGAGAAACTTGGATGAACATTTTTAAAAATACTCCAAATTTAAATAATATAGTACAATCAGCAGCAACAGATGTTAACATAGGAACAAAAGTAACTCCAATTTGGGAGAAAAAAAATACTTTCAAATTATAAAAAGTATTAACATTTTCAAAGAATGGTCCATAACATAAACAGAAGAATTTGCAAGACACACATTTGAGATTTGTCACAAACTCAAACCCAAAATTAATGGGTTACACATAACTGGAATAAGTAATTCTGTGAAATCGTACATTCTAAGATCTATTAGAAACGGATTAATGAACTGACAATTTTACCTTTGGAAGTTGCATCGACAAATCCTTAACATACGCAGATGAAATGTGGTTCACACCACAAAATGTTGAGGAGGATAAATGCATACTAGAAGGTAAAGAAACTTACATAAATATTAAACATCTTGAAAGGATACTAAAAAGAACACCATGTCTGAGCACGAGAAAAACAGACCCATGGAGCATTGCATTACATGAAAAAGAGGCCATTACGAATCACACACACACACATATATATATATATATATATATATATATATATATATAACAAACAGCCCAATGGATAAATTAAAGGAGTGAGGTATTATAGAATTAAATCCATTAATGTGGCTGATCATAAGGAAACCACAAAGAAATAATAAAAACCAGACAACAATCAGTAAGAAGAAAACTAGAAATAGAACTGAACAAAGCAGCAGAAATATAAACACCGTTATCACCAGGATGTAGATACGACAAAGAGCAGTCTGCACAATATTGCAAAACTCACGAGAGACCAATGATAGACTGCAATTTCTTATATGAGGACTACTACATAAACAAGAGAAAACAATTCACCACACCAACAAATTCACCAAGATGGGAAAATGAACACATCATTAACTTGGACATTGTAACAATATTTAACATGGCGTACGGATGAAAAGGGTCAAACAAAAAGATTTTATTTTTGCCAGAAAGAGACTTATTTTCCCAGGATACGGGAACAGATGCATGAATTTTGTTGAAAAAGTTACACAAGGCGATTCAGCTAAACACAGCTGGCAGGTCAGGGGCCAGAGGTTAAGGTTGTCTGCTGAAAGGTGTCAATGGGAAAATTGTCAGCCAAAATTTCCCGAGAAAAAAAAATTAAAAGCAGAAGATGATGTCGGGAGGAGTGACATCATATAATGGCTCCTCCTGACAGAGGAGATCTCCCAAAACTGGAAGTGTGAAATAGAAAATGAAAGAAAACAACTGGTTGAATTTTAGGAGGTTTGCATAAAACCCACCTATTTGCTCGCACCACACCAGTTGGAAGGGATACTCATAAATACAAGTGCCCATGGAGGCCAAAGTTAGTCAGAGGCAGTTGGAGCCAGTTGCAGTAGCAATTAAAGTCGCAGTGAAGTTGTGACCAGAAGTTAAGAGATTTCTAACATAACATTGTTTGAAACATGATGAAAATAATAATAATAATTATCTGCTGAAATCCTTGTGCTGTCTGTGAAAGTACAAATCACAGTACTTGAAGATAAATCCAGTTGTCAAGTCTGGCTACCCTTAAGGAAGTTACCCGAAATTTTCGTTCCGTTGCCAATTATTAGAACAGGTTGGGAAAAGAAGAAAAAAAAAAAAAAAAAAAAAAAAAAAAAAACAACTATTTTTTTTTTTTTTTGTTATTTTGATATAAACATCATATCGTGACATATTCAAGCATCGTCCATTTTATTTTTCAATTTTGTGTGTGCATGTTCAACTCCTTGGTTTAGTGTGGTTGAGATACCCCAGTGGAAATTCGGCTTGACTCTCTTAAGATCAAAATCACATGGGTAAGAGAGATCATAGTTGAAGAGGTCAACTTAAAGGCCAGCTGCTGTGTCAAATGCCATCAACAACTGATGAGTAGGCTGACGGCTTGTTCTGATACCAGGATCGATCCTGACCAAAGCAAGCAGACTGGGATTATCTCAGAATGCCACCACAACTGGTGGCTGAAGCAGGCCATGGTCCAGAACACTGTCATAATTGGTGGCGTGGCCAGGATGTAGCTCAGAATGCAGCCATATTTGGTTGCTGTGACACAGAACATGACACTAAATGACCACATAAATTGGTGCGGTGACCAATGGATCAATTCTGAGAGACCACTGCATCAAGGAGAGAGCGAGAACTGAAGGGACTTTGGTCATTTTGACCATAAGGTTCAAAACGCTCAGAAAAAAAAGAAAAAAAATTTTTTGTTGTCCAATAAACGGAGTGAGACCAACCCAGAGCCAGGTAGGACACTTTTTGGTTTCTCCCTGAAATTTTTTCGATTTGTTGTTGCTTGCCATTTCCACAATAGATTTCCTTCGATTATAGACTGTCGTTTCTCTGAATTTATTTAAATGTCTGACCACGGAGAAGAGAATATTGGGATGATGGAAGTAGAGAACGACGAGGTGGGACAACGGATGTCCACTGAGTTGAGGGGTCTACTAGGGGGACCCAGAGTTTTGGGGGAGATGTGGGAGAACTGATGGGCTGGCTAGCAGCAGTTAATAAAAGCCAATTAATCTATGAATTGACTGAAAGAGAGACGGTATGTATTGCATTCGACGCTGCGACAGGAGCGCCATCAGAGTTTATTAGCAAATTAGAGAGGGATCCACAGTTGATGTGGAGGAGGTTAGAGGAACGCTGCAGAGTATGCAGATGAGGGAACAGCAATAGAGGCCATGAGAGGCTTCATGAAACTGGCCCAGGAAAGGAATGAGGGACCAGAGAAACTGGGGAAAAGAGCGGAGAGACTAGCCTCTCTGGCTTTTCCTGAAGAGGTTAGAGAGAATGCAGCAATCCAGGTCCAGTTGGCAGACCTGTTTGTTGGAGCACTCCAAGACAAGTGTATCCAACATGAGATTCACCGGTGTTAAACAAATTAGATCAAGCAGCTAAAGAATACAATTTAGTATACAACAACCCCAACATCACCACAAAAGAGGCAGATGAAAAATTTCTCAAGGGCACACAAGGGATAGGATTTGTTGGAAGTCTTGCAAAAGCAGCTAAAAGAGCTCTTGGAGTTGACGACTACTTCAGTGGCGATATCAACAGCATTGACAATAATACTGACGTTACTGATTATGTACCTAATATACAAAACACGGAAAATGATGATTTGGGCACACAAACATTGTCAGACAGCATGATGGGAATGGATGGACGGTAACAGTTATAAAAAAACGGTTATCAACAATAAAATAAAGTGCTGCTTGACTAATCGGGCTCCATTTAACCACTCGACTTTTCCTACTTGAAATAGAGTGGAATAAAAGTTTAATAGAATTAAACTGTAATGTGCATCCTTTGGAAGCAGTTTCCTCTAGAATTAAGGAACTGCATGCATGTAAACGCAAGATAGATTCTACTGAGTGCGTAGCAGCTTATAGCACTGAATTCATTAAGATTCAGTGATAAATATCATCATGTAATCTTAATGAAGGAATTCATTAACAAACAAAGACTGCCTTTGTCTGCAATATCAAGATTTCTGGGGCACAGATTGTACATTATTTTCAAATTAGGTTGGGTTTATTTAAAATATTTAATAACAAAGTTTGTCCATGACCTTACAGCAACATATAAAACTGTTGAAAAACTTAAAAATTTACTTACATATGAAGCAGCTGCTGTTGAATTGCAAGTTCTTGGAATAGTGGGGAAAAGGTTTTCAGGAGCATGGATGAAAACTTTCTACACTGATTTGAATAAATCACAAAGCCCAATAAACACAATGCACATAGTAAAGGATGTAATTCAAAATTTAAGCCAATTTGTGGACTCTACAAATATGTTAGAAGCAGGAAAAGATTTCTTTGGCAACATGTTACCACAAGAAAAATTCATAGTTGCCCCATCTAATCTTTGTTTTATTTCAAAAGATGATGACTGCCTGCATAAAAGGGACTATTGAAATATTAGAAAGACAATACAGAAAATCCTTCAATACAGTGAATGCCTCAGAGAATCTAATTAAACAAAGCTGATAATGGTGGGCTATTGACCATGATTCAATCCAATTTTTTCTGGTTGATAACTCCAAAACGATAGGTTTTATCATAATTTAATTGTTAATTCGAGTTCAGCATGTACATTTATACGGAAATATGACGATTTCGAAAAATTTTAATAGATATTTAGCTCGGAGATTGAAAAGCAAATTTACCATTAAGTATTTTTTTTATTTTATTATTTTTTGAAATTTTTTTTTTTACTCCTTTCTAGCACGTTCAAAATAATGGTTAAAAATCTTTTTTTTACAACAGCAGCAAACTAGAGAAAAAGGTTCATTTTATTTTGCACTTTTTCTTTGGAAATTCTTGCAAAATTCAAATAATTGTCAGATTTTTATGAAACTTTCAGAGACATTCAGAAATGAAAAATTATTTTTGAAATTTTTTTTTTTTTAAATGTTACCACCCATTTACATAATTTCATGAAATTTTGAGAAATTAAATTTTTAGGGGTGGGGTCATTAGTTCAAAACAGGAATCTTTGGAGAAAGTAAATCAATTTTTTTGTGAAACAGTTACCTCTTTCGTTGAAAATCTGCCCTGAGTTGTAAAATAAAAAATGCAATAAAACTATGACATTATTTAATTAGAAAAGCTTTTAATTGCTTTTGTAAATAAGTTATATTAAGAACATTATTGTCTGAAGAAATAAAAATTTTTCAATGAATAATGAATTTTTACAATTTTTAAAAATTTTATTTATAATAATCTATTAGTTTAAGAATTGTTTAAAATTTTTCATTGCTTTCAAGTGTGCAATTTTGGTGATATCGTTAAGTGAAAAGTAAATTTACGAATTGAAATTTGTAAAGCTCATACGTCACTTGAACCTGAATATTTTAAAAATAATTTATAGTGAGAAAAACGTTCCTAATTTCTATCTATGGGAATCTATACATGACATAATCCTTAAAAAGGCCACATGATTTAAGAGCTGTCTGACGCACTACAATTATTACTCTTGAATATTCAGTTTTGTTTCACATCGTTAACGAGTTTGCAAAACATATTTCAAAATTTCAAAGTAAGTTTTAATTTTTGCTAATTACTTTTTTTTAGTTATTAAAATTACAGAGCTACTAGTTTTCATAAAATTAAATAAGGGGGAATCAGATGTAAAAAAACAAAAAACAAAAAAAAAAAACAAACATTTCTAAAATAAATTCATCCATTTTTGAAAGTTTCATTACATTCCAACAATTATTTGATTTTTACAAGAATTACCCACATTAATGTGATTTCAACTAAGAAAAAAAAGAAAAAAAAAAGAAAAAGATTTTCAACCAAAATTTCAAACAAGCTAAAAAAGAATAAAAAAAATTTTAATAGATATTTAACACAAGGATTAAAAAGCAAATTTACTATTCTAACAAACCGAGCTACTGGACCAGGTGTCAAAGTAGAAATCGATGAAACAGTTATCTCCAAATGTAAATATAACTGGGGACATAGATTAAAAATGGTCTGGCTTTTTGGCAGAATTGAAAGAGTTTCAATGAAGGCATTTTTTGGTTCCATTAATAGCAGATCGTGGTGTAGGAGAATCCAGTGATGCAACTACACTTGTTCTACTAATAATGCACCATATTTGACCATGGATACACAAACAAACTGATTAATCATAGCAAACATTTCATTGACCCGACAGACCGGAATATCCACACCCAAACAGTGGAAAGATTGTGGAGGACTATCAAGGATACTGTCAAATGATCTGGACACAAAACTGCTTTCTTAAAGCAATATATTGCTTGTTTCTTGTTCATTAAATCAATCCCTCACCATGTTCCTGACTGATGAGCAAATTATACCCAGGACCCAAATGATACTATTTTGTAAATAATCATGCTTACATGAAAATTAAATTTGTTCTTGTTAGTATTTCCTTTCTAGCATTTTTTAAAATAGTAATTTTATTTTGTAAATTACCTTGCGATTTACAAAGTTTGTGCATTAATTATTGTTTATTTTATTTTCAGTTTTAAAAAATAAAAAATGCTTTACTGTATTGTTTTTTTTAATTTGTCTATATTTTCATGTTTGAAACAAATTTGTTCTTGTTAGTATTTCCTTTCTAGCCTTTTTTTTTTTTTTTTTACATTGTAATTTTTGTTTTAAATTTAAAAAAATGCTTTATTGTATTATTTGTTCTTTTTTAATTTGTCACTGAAAAAAGGTATTATTTAATTTGTTTTAAGTTTTTCTGTTAGAAATAAAACTACACTTATCCCAAAAAAAAAAAAAAAAAAAAAAAAAAAAATATATTGCCCACTTGTTATTGCTTTATGATAGTGTGCAGTAATTTCGACGAGTAAGAGCAATAAATAGGCCAAAAAGTTATGATTGCACAACAGAAGTAATTGACAGTGAATCTAATTATACAAAGCCAGTAATGGAGGACGAATGACTGCGACTGAGTCCAAATTTTTCTTGTTGATAACTCCAAAATGGTAGGTTTTATCATAATTTAATTGTTATTTCGAGTTCAGCATGTACATTTACACAGAAATATGATGATTTCAGAAAATATTAATAGATATTTAGCGCAGGGATTAAAAAACAAATTTACCTTAAACCTTAGGTATTGAAAATTGAGTGCATGTGCATACATTTTTCTATATGATATTTTAAAAATTAATAAAATGACCATAAAAATAATACTTTAAAATTATACTATAAATTTATGTACATGTCTTATGAAATTTTATCTCACTCAGCACTTATATTTTAATTTTTGTATAGCATTTATAATTTCTCCAGATAGTATCAACAAATACTACCCCCCCCCACAAATAAGACAATCTTTTATTTGCAGAACTTAAGAATTTTTTGTCCCCCACCATCTGTATTTGTGAAACAGTTGGTAAAACTAAACTTGTAGAGTATTTCTAGATTTAAATATTGATCCAACAAATAAATAAGCTTTTCAAATTCAATTGTTTAAAACAAAAAAAAAAGAAAAAAAAAAAAAAAAGAAAAGTGTTTCATATTCAAAAAAAGTACTATTGGTCATATGGAAATAAGTGTAAATGAACAATATTATAAAAAACAAATTATACCATATATATTGTTTGTATAAAGAAAAAAAAATTGTAAATTTGCTTTTTAACATCCAAGCTAAATATCTCAAATCGTCATAAACCCGTGTAAATGTACATACTGAACTCAAATAAATAATTAAATTATGAAGAAACCTATCGTTTTTGAGTTATCGACAAGAAAAAAAAATCGGATTACGTGTCAGGCCATCATCTGCCATTACTGGCATATTTAAAAGTAATTCAGTGCAGGACACTTTGGGCCACTTCCTTTAGCGTAAGGATAAATTTTGGCCTATTTAGTTCCTTTACAGAATTTCATTGCAGAAATCAATACACACTACCGTAAAGCAATGTAATTTTGTTTTGGATAAGTGTAGTTTTACTTATAACATAAAACTTTGGTGCTCCTTCTGCAGTGAGGTGTGCCAGTTTTGGCTAGAACATCTGCAGGAAAAGTTGGGTGGACCAGGTGTTGAGGTAGAAATCGATGAAACGGTTATCTCAAAACGCAAATATAATGGGGACATAGATTGAAAACGGTCTGGCTAAGTGGCGGAATCGAAAGAGTTTCAAAGATGTTTTTGGTTCCACTTACATCAGATTGCGGTGAAGGAGAATCCAGGGATGCAAATATACTTGTTCCCTTAATAATGAGCTATATCCGACCATGGATATACACACACACAAACAGATCAATCACAGCAAACATTTCACTGACCCGACAGACCGGAATATCCCCACTCAAACAGTGGAAAGATTATGGAGGACTACCAAGAAGGATATTGTGAAAAGATCTGGACACAGAACTGCTTTCTTAAAGCAATATATTGTTCATTTCTTGTTCATGAAATCAATCCCTCAACATAATCAGCACCTTCACTTGTTTCTGACAGAGGTGAGCAAATTGCACCCAGAACCCAAATGAAACTGCTTAATTATTTATGGTTCAACCCACCTTTTTGTAACCTTTCTAATATTAATATAGGAAAATACTTCATAAAGCTAATAGAAAAACACTTTAGTAAAAATGATCTTTTAAAAAAGATGTTCAACAAAATGAATTTAAAGATTAGCTATTCTTGCATGAACTGAAAAAATTATTAGCTCACATAATAGTAAAATTTTGAGAGATTTTCATGATAATCAAATACAAATGGGTCGTAATGCAACCCAAATGAAAGCATCAACATGTAATTGCAGGATCAGATTGCCCAGTTGAAGGAGTATGCATGGCAGAAAATGTAATATATGAGGCAACAATTTTCCCCAAAGAGAATATTGAGCAGAAAAGGATATACATAGGAATATCGGCGGGAAATTGGAAACATCGACTTTATAACCATCGCTAGTCCTTCAAAGATAAATGTAAAAAAAAAAAAACAAACGGCACTGTCAAAGCATTATTGGGATTTGTTGGATGGTGGCTTAACCCCACAAATAAAGTGGAAAATAATCCCGAGAGCCAGAACTCCAATAAATTTCAGAGACAGATGTGACTTATGCATAAAAGAAAATATCCTCATGATAAAACATAAAGATCCGGATTTATTACTAAACAGACATAATGAACTAATTTTTAAATGCCGACATAAGAACAACCTAAATCTAACTAAATATATTTAGAAATAACTATATAGGAAGACTAATATTACATGATCTTTGTTTTTTGCTTTTGGAAATGTTGCTATGCACACATGAATGCGAACACATAACTGTATGTATATAACTATGTAGTTGAACATTGATACGTCTTTTGATATGTATATGCATTTATATGGGAAGATAGGCATGCATGTGTTATTTTTGTGTATGGTGGGTACATATTTGGAGTGGGTGGGTATGGATATGTATGTATGTATATGTATGTATATATACTTGTATGTATATAGGTGATATGGGTTATTTTTTTTTTTTGTAAAAATATATGTAGTTGGGTGTATATATGTGGGTATATGTATATGTGTGGATGTGTGTTTATACAATTTTTTATAATTTCTATATATGCATGTGTGAGTGTGGGTTTGTATATATAGATGGGCACATGTATGTCATTCCATAGATATGGGATGGCGGATAATCTGTGTGTGTGTATGTATAAATATAAGAATTTGTGAGTTCATATATATATATATATATATATATATATAATATGGGAGAATATAGATATAATAATGTAATGAAGTATGAATATGTTTTTTGCATGCACACACATGTGGGTGTGTATATGTATATATGTATGTGTGTGTGTATATATATATATATATATATATATATATATAGAGAGAGAGAGAGAGAGAGAGAGAGAGAGATATGCATGTATATGTGTACGAAGTGTGTATTTATGGATATATAGAATATTATAAAAGAAGGACTTACAGTTCTGTTATTAATGTTTTATCGCATTTTCTCTTTTAATATTCTCCAACTGGAAGTGCGAGTTTAAAATTCTTTATAATATGGAGGTAAATTTTCAAATTGATAATTTAATTTAAATTGAAATATATTACCTTTTAATAATCATTATTGATGATAAAATATTTAAATTGGAAAAATTTTTGATATTTAGGTAGGTGTTAATACATGAAATTACCTGTTTATATCGGTACATGGGTATCTGTATGAGTGATTGCACATGTAAAGGAACGTATTTGCATGGGTGTGTATACAGAATATGACAGAGCAAGATCTTTAATATTACCTTCAAATATTACTCCATATTAACTTAACTAAACTTTAAAAGAGATTACCCATCTAGAAACAGTCACGAGTTAAATTCATGAACAAAATTCAAACAGATAGAGATGTCAACTTAATCAATAATAAAAAATGTTTTAAAAAAATAAAAAAGATTACTAGAAGTAAACTTATATTTTAAAATAAAATTTTATTCTTTTAATGTATTTTCTATGAATATTTTTTCTAATTGACTATTTCATAGAAAATACCCAAAATTTAAAAAAAATTTTAAATCACTAACAAACATCAAATTAAATTCTTTGTAGACAGTTTAGACATTCAAATTTAAATCAAACATTATAAGCTTTATGAACCTCCAAAATAACACTTTCAAAGTAAAGCAAAATGACAGCGTCTTTTTCGAGCCTGTTCTTTCCAAAGAAAAATTAGCGACACCTTCTCTCATGACTTCCTTCTCTTTCTTTTTATGTCTTTTTTCTCCTCTACCCCTTCTATATCAATATATAACTTCCGTTAAGTTAACCATTTAAATGTGTCAATGTCTGGACCTCCTCAAGTAATTTTAAGTATGAAAGAATAGAAATATTAAATTACATCTAACTCACTCATGACTTCTCCCCACCCTTCTTCATTTTGTTAATTTACATATGCTTAATACGGCCTGTTAAAAATGTGTAAATTCCTTTTCATTTTTCGTTTCAACCTGTGGAAGTAAAGTCTAATGATCTGCAGTCTTTTAAAAGGGCTGTGGTGAAATAATTTATTACATGGAACCTTAAAGTCGTCTGTTTTTATTTAAATTATTTGCTCTGGATTTACATTGAGCTCTCTGGATTTTATCCTCCTTGGGTCTACACATACGGATTACCTAGTTTTTCATAAACTATATATCTTTAATTTTCATATATTTGTTCCTGCTAGTATCTCCTTTCTAGCATTTTTTAAATTGTAATTTTACTTTCAAAATTAACTGTCTCTTTACAAACTTTGCACATTTTTTAATGTCATTATTTTCATATATTTGACTGCTCCTTTCTAGCATTTTTTTAAATTGTAATTTTATTTTTGAAATTAACTGTCTCGTTACAAACTTTGCGCATTACTTATTGTTGGTTTTATTTTTAATTTAATGAAAAAAAAATGGTTTACTGTGCCCAGAACCCAAGTGAAACTGCTTAATTTATATATATATAATTTTTATATATTTGAAACTGGAATTTGTTCCTGCTAGTATCTCCTTTCTAGCATTTTTTTGAAATTGTAATTTTATTTTCGAAATTAACTGGTTCTTTACAAAGTTTGCGCATGTTTTAATTTGTCATTATTTTCATATATTTGAAAATTTTACCTTGCTCTCTTTACAAAGTTTGTGCAATTATTTTATTTTCAATTTTAAAAAATAAAAAATGCTTTACTGTACTACTTGATATGTTCTTTTTGTTATTTTTTAATTTGTTAATATTTTCATATATTTGAAAGTTAACTTTCTTCTTGTTAGTAATTCCTTTCTAGCCTTTTTTTTTCACATTGTAATTTTTGTTTGTTTTTATTTTAATTAAAAAAACACAAAAAAACTTTGTATTATTCAATTTGTTTTTGTTTAAAGTTTTGTTAAAAGTAAAACTACACTTATCAAAAAAAAAAAAAAAAAAAAAAAAATTACATTGCTTTACGGTAGTGCATATTAATTTCTGCAAAGGAAGTAGCCCAAAGTATCCCGCACTGAATTACTTTTAAATATGTCAGTAATGGCAGACAATGACCTGACACGAAGTCCGATTTTTTCTTGTCGATAACTCCAAAACAATAGGTTTCTTCATAATTTAATTGTTAATTCAAGTTCAGCATGTACATTTACACAGATTTATGACGATTTGGGAAAATTTTAAGATATTTAGAGTGGACATTAAAAAGCAAATTTACCCTTAAAATTAGGTATCTCCATGAGATCGCTAAAAAAAAGAGCATAGTCTGATGAAAAAGACACCAAACTTGACAAAAACAAAAATTTTATTGTCTAATTGTTTATGTTACTATTAAGAGGAAAGGACAAAGTAATTTTAAATTATTTTAAAAAATTTTTCTGTCTTTATTAGAACCTTCTAACTTTTGATTGAAAAACCTTATCAACACTGGAACTCTAGTAAATAGCATGGTGAATTTTTTTTTTGACAGACATTAATTTTGAAAATCTTGCAAAAATAGAAATAATCGTCAGATTTTAATGAAACTTTCAGAAACTGTTCAAGAATGATAGAATTTATTATAAATGTTATTTTTTTTAAATTCATGATAAAAATATTATATATATATATATATATATATATATTACCCCCCCCCACCACCACCACATAAATAATTTAATAAAAACTCTAGAAATTCAATGTTGAAGCACGCAAGTCCTGATATTAGTTAAAAACACAAGGCTTTGAGGAAAGTAAATCATGCTTTTTTTTTTTTTTTTAAATCCAACCACGTCTACCTAAAATCAGCTCTGAATTGTAACATACAAACTCAATAAAACAAAGATATTATTTAATTTTAAATACTTTTAGTTGCTATTATGAATATGCATAATATTGTCTGAAGGCAAAAAACTTTTTCGATGAAAAATGAATTTTTAAAAAAATTAATTGTTATTTCATAAATTATTTTATTATTTTTACATTAAAGTTGTTAAATATTGTAAAATTAGTGGAAATGTCCAATCCTTTACTTAATATTTTTTTTTAAGTACATGTATCTGTGCAGATTATAAATTGCACAAGCTTTTTACAATCAACCACCAGTTAGAAAAATCTTAAAAAAAAACTGTTATAATTCAAATGTATGGAAGCCAAGAAGAAACATGATACAATAAAAACATCATGTGACTTGATTTTGTATATAAATGTTGTACAGCACTGTTAATGGCCTTTACATTTTTACATTAATGATTGGCAAAACATGTGTGGAGAAGTTTTACTTAAAAAAAGAAAAATTTGAACTACATATCATCTTATATACGATGAAGTAGCAGCAGAAAATTTTGAAAAGTAAGTACCATTTCCTTTTCATATCTATTTCATTGCAATTTATTTCAATTTTGTGCATTTGTTTTCAGTGAGTCTTCTTATTTCAATTACATTTTTTTCTCAGTATAGCTCGTAAATGGCTTTTCATTAATTTTTAAAAAAAGTACCATTTTTTTTTTATTCCTTTAATTTAATGTCTTTTTTTGTGAATATGTCTTTTGTTAGATTTTTAATTCATTTTTATATTTTTTTTTCTTTTAATTAAGAAATAACCCCCAAAAAAACATACCCCACTGACATTTTTTGTGACTCTTCAATTTTTCCAAGTAAGTACAATTTTTTTTTTTTTTTATACCTCTTTCAAAATATTTTGTGAATTTGTCTTTAGTGAGGTTTTAATCATTTATATTTTTCTTTTAAGAAAAAACCCAGAAAACATACCCCACCAGACACTGAATTGTTGGAGTCCTCAATTTTTTTTTATACCTATTTTAATATACTTTTTCATTTGTGTATTTATATTTATATATACATACTTTAATTATAACTTATTTTTTTATGTATTTTTTTGTTTTGAGTGTGAAGATTTAAAATGATTTGTGAGTCATACTTTAATCCTTATTAGTTTTTGTTTCAATTAAGAGTAGAAATGAAACACAATACTAACATCATTTCTTCATTCAATTTATTCAAGTACTAATTAATTTCTTCATGAAATATATTTTAGTTGGCAATTAATTTTCTTTTTTTCTTTGATATTTCAGGATGAACAGGACTGAGGAAGTCTTACAGAAATATAGTGGTATTACATCTGGAGAGCCAGTTCTGTGTTGGCATATATTTTAAAAAATTTCTGAACAAACCTCAGTGAATGACACAGCAAATTGGGCATCTTCGGAAAATGCCAAAAATGGATTTCCTAAGGTAACAGTTGGCTGAGTGATGCACCTTAGACAGTTATATAGAACTAGGCATGGTGGAAGAAATTTTTTTAAGTTTATAAAGAAATGCGAGGAAGTGACCCATTCTTCAACCCTGATTGAAACACCAGCAAACCCGATTCAGACATCATTTACACTTGTTGAAGAAAATAAGTTAAAAATGAGAGTCTCCAGACAGAAAAAAATAATAATCCAGCTGAAACAAAAACTCAATAAGGTGACAGCATAGTTAATCAAAAAAAAGAAAAAAAATGGTCCACACACTTACGATGCAGGAAGATGTACTATGCCTGTTTATTAAGTGGTGCAGCTGGTAGGAATGTTTCTGAACTTTTGGAACATTTTATTTCTGTTGTGCAGGAACCCAGATTTGACGTAAAATTAGTAATCACAGTTGGCCGAATGGCGAGTGACTGGGTTATTTTTTCGGATATAAAAACTGTTGATTCGATTCTAGCATCTGAAAGTTGTAGTCTTATTTTCGATGCAACAACACAAGATAGGATACATGTAACCTGCATGATGGTCACAACACCATCATCCTCTCACCTTGTGTCAATTGAACAACTTCCTGGTGGAACTGCTGAAGACTACAGGAACCATATCAGTAGTGCCATCAAAAAGCTTGCTGATATATACTCAGTAGTATCTGCAATGAGTATTGCTAGCTGCCACAGAGCAGTAATCAATAAAATTAAATGCTGCTTGACAAACTGGGCTCCAGTCAACCACTTCACAGTTTTCTTTTTACTGGAGAAAGAGCAGGGCACCCACTTAATTGAATTAAATTGCAATGTGCATCCATTAGAAGACATTTCCAACAGAGTTAAAAAGGAGTTTCAAGCATGTGAAAAGCGGACACTCAAGCGTTCTTGTGAGTGCATCTCATGGAAGATTATCAAGGCATTGAATTCATTATGATTCCGTGACAAAAACAACCATGTGATGCAAATGAAGGACTTCATCAAGCCAGAAGATTCCTGAGAAACTGGTTGCACATAATTTTTCAGTTAGGTGGTGTGTATTTCTCCATTTTTGAAAATCTAAAAAAATTTGTGCTCGGTCTGTTAACCAAAAATAAACTGGTAGCAAAGTTAAAAGATGTCATAGTGGAGGAAGCAGCAGATATCGAACTGCAAGTACTTGGCATCCTAGGGAAGATGCTGCCTGGGCCCTGGATGAATAAATTTTACAAACTTAAAAAGTTCAGAAAACCCTATTAACACTATGAAAATAGTGAAAAGTGTTACTGAGGAATTTAAAAAAAAAAAAAAAAAAAAAAAAAAAAAAAAAGGAAGATTCAAAGACAATACTACTGGCTGAACAAGACTTCTTTGAGGACATTTTGCCAGCAGCAGTAAAGGAAAAATTGATGGTTGCCCCCAAGAAATGAGCAATTATTTCAAGACATGATGACTGCCTGTTTGAAAAGAACTGTTTCAGTTTTGGAACGGCAGTACAAGCTGTCATTTGAGACTGTACAGACAACTACAGAATCGGTGCTATCATCTGTAAAGCAACATACCACGGAAATTGAAAATGTAATAGGAGAATACTGTGAAAAGAAAAAAGTATCTCCAAATGCTTATGTCACCAGCATAAACAACATCATCAAAGCAAAGAGGAATAATGTATGGAGCTACATAAATGATCTGGAGGACAGTACACTTCAACGCTACTTGGATGTTGCCATGCAGTATAGCAGCGAAAAATAGAAAAAGAAGTTTTAGAGACCAAAGGAAGAGAGACAAAGCCATTGATTACGTGACACATCCAACCAAGATCAATCATTTACAGTGATTGCTGGTCGGCATATGTACAGATACTGGAACACAGATACACGCACAAGCAGATAAATTATAGTGAACATTTTGTAGATCCAACAGACCAAAATATCCACACGCAAACGATTGAAAGAATGTGGAGGACGACTAAGGGTAAAATTAAAAGATCGAGACACAGAACTGATTATTTAAAACAATATATTGCTCATTTTCTCGTCTTGAAAGCAGTCCCTAAACATAGCGCCTTCACATTTTCCTGAGAGAGGCGAGCAGATTGTATCCAGGACCCTAAAATTACTTCATTATAGACATCTATAATTTTCATGTATATTTGTAAGTGAAGTATCTCCTTTATAACATTTTTTTTAAATTGTCAATGTCATTTTTTTCCATAGGTATGAAACTTTTAACTTCCTCTTTTACAATTGAATTTATTATCGTTTTATTTTCAATTTTAAATAATAAAAAAATGCTTTACTGTACTACTTATTTTGTCACGGTAGAAATCGACAAAACAGTTATCTCAAGGCGAAAATATAACCGGGGACATTGAATGAAAACGGTCTGGCTATTTGGTGGAATCGAAAGAGTCTCGAAGAAGACCTTCATGGTACCACTTACGTCCGATTGCGGGGAAGGTAGAAGCCAGGGATGCCCATACCCTTGTTCCCTTGATTATGCAATACATCCGACCAGGATCAATCATTTACAGTGTTTGCTGGTCGGCGTATGTGCAGATAACGGAACACAGGTCCACGCACAAACAAATCAACCATTCTGTACACTTTGTAGATCCAACAGACCAAAATATCCACATGCAGATGGTTGAAAGACTATGGAGGATGACTAAGGGTATAATTAAAAGATTGGGACACAGAACATCATATTTAAAACAATACATTGCTCGTTTTTTATTTTTAAAAGCAGTCCCTAAACATAGTCAGCACCTTCATGTTTTCCTAGGCACCTCCACGAGATCGCTAAAAACAGTGCATAGTATGATGAAAAAGACACCAAACTTCACGAAAACAAAATTTTAGATAACCCTGGCATCAGATAACTGTTCTTTAATTTTTGATGCAACAACACAAGATGGAATTCATGTGAATTGTGTGATGATAACAACACCATCATCATCCCATCTTGTGTCAATTGAACATCTGGCTGGTGGAACTGCAGAAGACTACCGGCAACATATTTTGAGGAGTATAAGACAAATTGCCGACTTGCATCCAAAAGCATCTGATATAAGTGTGGATGAAGTTTACAAAAAACTAGTTGCAAATATTAAGTGCTGTTTGATTGACTGGGCACCAGTCAACCACTTGACTGTTTTTTTACTAGAAAAAGACTGGGAAAAAACTTTAATAGAGTTGAACTGTAATGTTCATCCGCTGGAAGCAGTTTCTTTTCGAATTAAGAAGGAACATGGCATCTCATTATAGCCATGAACTCATTAGGATACAGTGATAGATATTGACATGTTTTAATAATGAGAGATTTTATAGAAGAACAAGGTTTGCCACACTCTGCAATTCCCAGATTTCTGAGGGAAAGGCTACATGTTATTTTCAAGCTTGGTGGTGCATATTTTTTGATATTTTCTGACTTAAAAAAATTTGTAAATAGCTTAAAATCAACTAATAAAGTGGTTAAAAAATTGAAAGTTTATATTAATGATGAAGCAACAGTTATGTGGAGGACGACTAAGGGTGTAATAAAAGATCGAGACGCAGAACTGCTTATTTAAAGCAATATATTGCTCATTTTCTCCTCTTGAAAGCAGTCCCTAAACATAGCGCCTTCACATTTTCCTGAGAGAGGCGAGCAGATTATATCCAGGACCCTAAAATTACTTCATTATAGACATCTATAATTTTCATGTATATTTGTAAGTGAAGTATCTCCTTTATAGCATTTTTTTAAAATTGTCAATGTCATTTTTTCCATAGGTATGAAACTTAACTTCCTCTTTTACAATTGATTTAATTATTGTTTTATTTTCAATGTTAAATATTAAAAAAAAAAATGCTTTACTGTACTACTTATTTTGTTCTGTTATTTATAAGTATTTTCATATCTTCAAATGTTTGAAGGTTAAAAAAAAATTACTTTATTCTTTTATTTGTCGATATTTTCATATATTTGTAAGTTAACTTTCTTCTTAAAAAATTAAAAACTAAACTTATCACTTATTTTCATACATTTGAAAGTTAACTTTCTTCTTTAAAAAAAAAAATGACTTTTTTATTCTTTTATTCGTCGATATTTTCATATTAGAAAATTAAGTAAAAACTACACTTATCATTTATTTGAATAGTACAAGAAAAAAAATAAAAAATCGCTTTACGTAGAAAGTTAATTTTAAAAAGAAAAAAAAAATCGCTTTACGGAAGCTAATTTCTTTAAGGGAGTAAACAGGCCAAAAGTGCGCGAAATGGTTCAGCAGCAAATGTCTCTCAATAAAGCCGGTAAGGGATGACAAAAAGAGCGAGAAAAAGTCCGATTTTTTTCTGGTCGTTAACATCCAAAAAGGTAGGTATCTTCAATATCTATTTGTTGATTTGAGTTCAGCATACACTTGCACGGAAATAAGACTATTTGGGAAAAATTTGAAGGGATATTAGTATTAGGCTATTAGCGCTCGGGTGTTAAAATGAAAATTTACCCTGAACTTTACTTTGTGAAAAAAGGAAAATAAACTTCACTTGTATATAAAAAGAAAAAAAAAAAATTAGTTTCTGCATTTACTTAAAGAAAAAAATCATAGCACAATAAAAATTATAATTGCATAAGAAAGGTCGTTAATTCAGCATAAATTTATATGCAAAAAAAAAAAAAAAAAAAAAAAAAAAAAAAACCTACTGGTTTCGTGTTTGAAGAGAAAATAAAAAAATTTACGCAGCATCAATTTTTTTCTTACATAAACTTTTAAACGTCGTCATGGCGGTCCAGGTTTCATCGAGTTCTCTTCCATTTTCGCCTACCCAGAGAAGGAGATATGTCTCTTGTCTCTTAGGGGCCTACAGAACATCAATTCTACCGTTGACTTGAATTTGGGCCCAGAATCTGTCAGCTTGCTGCTTTCCCAATCCATTTGGGGTGTAGACACTTCGATGCACTTCGCCATTTTGCAATAACTTGTCGTGTTTGACGAAAGGAGTTCATCTATGTTTTTAAGGTTCGGCTTACCCTGAAACCATGTCTCAGATGCCAATCTGGTTGGGAATCAGAAAAGACGACTCCAATATTTATTCTCGTCGTTTCGTAGCTAGCTTCTTTAATCTTTAGACATGTTTTTGTTTTTTCGTTTTTAGGTTTTCGCTTACGTGTACAGAGGAAATCCAGAACGAGACAGCGACAGGGGGAGACAACTCATATCAAATTGCAAAAAATAAGCCAAGAGGAGGACAAGAAAAACATGTCCCTTTTGTGTTTCGTTTCAACAGTTTTTCTTAAAAGTAGTCAAACGAGGGTCTTGATGTGATCATTTTAATACTGAAGATTTTCAATGAGAAAATTAAAAGGTTAATTTGAAGTTTAGCACTCGCGCTCAGTTTGCTTTAAAAAATTTCAGAATGCTTACAATTATATTCGAATCTGGCTTGATAAAATTGACCGTTTTGGAGTCATCAACAGTAAAAGTACGGATTCATTCAGGTCAGTCATTTCTGGCATTGTATGCATACATTCACTGTGGAAAGCTAAGCGCAGAAGATAAAGTAGCTAACGGCCTTGTTTACTGATTTAACGTGTCTCAATTACTGCACAAGAGAACCATATTGTGTGCACAATAATCAAGACAAGTGAACATTCTACTCATAACTATTTGGCAGCAAATGTATGCAAACAATGCCAATAATGGCTGCCGTCAACGATGTGAATGAATCCAAAATTTTACTGTCGATAACTCCAAAACAGTAGATTTTATCAAATTTAACATTCCAGATTCAAATGAAGCATATACAATTACGCATAAATGTAAGCATTCTGGAAATTTTTAATGATAACTGAGCATGAGTGCTAAACAGAAAATTAACTCAACCTAATTTTAATATTCTGATAAATCTTCTTAATTCTGAAGTTAATGATTGAATAAGGTCATAGTGGGTTCTAATAAAATATTCATAGAAATTTTCTGGTCCTATCACATCATTTAATCAATTTAACTTTGAGCTTAACAATCTCTCTCTATATTGCTGAGATGAGGTATTATGTACATTATTTACATTATTTGGACTATTGTCCTCATCTTTGTCGCCATATTTATTACAATGTTTCGGCCATTGTATGCTCCAGCCTTCTTCAGGTGGTTGGAATGTCGAACTGAATCCTTTATTTTGCTCACTGGGGTAGACTGTTTTAGTTCCATTTGCCATGTTTAATGGATATCAGTTATCTCCTGTTAATTTCCCTCTGAAAGTTCTACACTGCCTTAACTGGGTATTGCTCACACTCTTTGGGACCTGTCACTGGATCACATGGCACAGTGGATAAAGGCGTTTGTTAGATCCAGTGACAGGACCCAAAGAGTGTGAGTTCAATACCTGGTTAATGCAGTGGAGGACTTGGAGTGAGTGGGTAAAGGTTTGTTTTCTGTGGCCAGAACTTGGTAATTATTTGGTTAGAAAAAGTTTGCTTTCTCATAGCAGAAGGAAGACATTGTCAACTAAGTGAGAGATTGTATTTTTTTTTTTTTGGCTACTTCCTGACCCAACAAGCATCTTGAAAAGCATTTCTCATTTGTTTTTGCTGTAATGGAATATCCCACACACCCTCTCACACATGTAGATTGACTATATCAGTAGATATATATATAGTAAGCACAGGATATACCTGGCTTTGGCAGTTAATTGAAGATTTGTCTCCAGCATAGCTAGTCAAACTCTCTGCCTTCAGGTGGAGAGAAACCCAGATGAGGCTATGCCAAAGGGCAGACTCTCATCTGGGTGCTAGACAGCTAGAATTTTTGCCCGAGCTTACAGGCTTGGTTTTAACCCCACATTAAAAATGGCTTTGTGCCACATCCTGCCTCGTGGGGAGGTAAGGTAAATAACCTTGCTTTGGGAATTACTAGCCTGCTAACTGATTCCCTCTCTTTCATTAAAGTATTCTCTTTCACAATAAACCTCCCTTTTTTTCATCTACACCAGTGTTGCTGTTCCTTCCACCTTTGTCTGTTTGTAACCTTCTTTAAGGATACAACAGTTTTGTTGATGACAATCATGGCCCTAAAATCTGTGGAACATATCAGGCACTGGTGTATTCACATACAGACAACCTTGAATATCATCACAACTGCTGCCACAATGTGCAGAATTGCATTACAACACACCAATAAAAAATGTTATATTTGCATAGAAAAGGATAAATCCAATCAATTTTCAATTGGAAATAGAGCAAGTACCACATATATAAGACTTCCTTTCTCTATTTAACTAGAAATATGTCTGAAAACTTCACAATTTTCCTATTTTAATTTTATGATGAATCTTAAATCAATGACTGAATAAGTTCATGACAAGTTCTACAACAATAAAATATCTGTAGAAATTTCTCTATCACATTGTTAAATATTTCAGCTTAACAACTTTAACAATGAAAAGATTTTAAATTGACTTTTTCCATTTCACTGAAACATTAAACACATGAGTGTTATCACCTCTTCCCTCATTTTCTCACTGAAACCAAATAGCATTTTTGATATGTCTTTTCTGTTTTTCCATATTATCAAAATGGAATAGTCCATTATTTATGTGCTACTGGCAGAGTGTAACATGTATATACGTTCTAACTAAAGAACCAAAAAAGGAACAAACAGAATTTTAATATTAATTACATGTTAGACTTGTGTGCATGACTCAGTTTTTCTATTTTAATTATTGAATGAATCATAATTCCTATTTCACTGATAGAAATTCTTTCCAGGTTCCATGATTATAAAATACCTATGGAAATTCCCTTATTCTATCATTAAATATTAGACTTTAAGAACTTTAACAAAATATTGCAATGACAATAAGTATGAATGTAGGTCACTATTTAAAGAAGTAAGAGAGTACAAATGACAATTTGAAATTGATAAGTTTGTTCAAATTCACTGCAGTAGACATTAAACACGAGCATTATTGCCTTCTTTCTTTCTAAACAAAGTCTCCGATATGTATTTTCCATCCTTCCTCACAAACAAAATGAAATAGCACATATGTTATTGCATTGCCTATACCTCATAAATAATGGGCTAAGTAACAAACAAGCAGAAATATAATATAGCATCATGGAATTAATCTAGATACAAATACTTATAGTCTGTAGCAATGTTTCTTAACCTTTTTAAGCAATGGCACACTTAGGAAAAATCACAGCACACTTGGCAAAATTTTTAAAGAATATAACATTTAAATGTTAGGAAATAAAATCATAGACTTCAAAAAATACACACACACACAAACATCACCTTACTTTATTTCAATATTTCCGTTCAACTATTTGTGCAGTTTATTTAGCATGCAAACTGTGCCTGCTGTAATATATTTTTAAAAAAATGGAAAATTATTAAATCAAATGCTTACTGTTGCACATCAGAAAGTTTGACAAAATTAATTCATAATTCAATATAAGTTCATAAAAATTGTGAATTAAACAAAAAGTATTGAATACAATTATATGAAAAAAAGGTTAATATTCATTTCTTCAAATAAAGGAAAATTTTAAAAAGCTAAATTAAAAATATAAAAATACTTTTTAAAAAATGAATATTAAAACAAAGTATTTAAAATAACAATCAAAAAATGGTGAAAAGATTATTTTAAAAAAAGTTTAATACTTATTCACTGATTCAAATATTAATGCTGTACACACACACACAATATTCATGGCACAGCAGTTGAGAATCACTGGTCTGTAGTATCTGGGTAAACCTTAGGTTACCAGATACAAAATTGGCCACATTCTGGATTTGAAGAATTTAAAACTAATTTATGAGCTCATTCCAAACCAGAGGATTTTTTATTCCTGAAGGGTTTTATACAGTGTGCGATGGATAAATTATCATCTAAATTGCACAGAAATGAAAGTAACACTCACATCTCATTTTAACAGATATATTTACCAAAATTGCACAAAAATATATTGAAATGCTAAAGAGTAAATTTATTCAATAAAATCACCATTGGCTTTGGCCATGGCCTCCAGAATCTCCTGTAACTCTTCTGGAAAGTTTCCTTGTTTAAGTTGGTGAATGCTGCCATAATCCTTGCCTTCAGTTCATCTTTGGTGTTACAAGAATTTTTGTTGGTCTGTCACTCAGTTGCGCCCCACACATAATAATCAAGGGGGTTGCAGTCTGGGGAATTAGGTGGCCAGATGTAAGTGGTGATGTGGCCACAGAAATTGTCTGTGTGGACTCCTGTGTACTAGTCAGAGGGTCTTCCAGCAGCCATACTCTTGACCTAGGGCAGCACTACCTCCTAAAGGCACTTGATGTAGGCCTCCACGTTGAGGCCGAGGATTTAGGCTATGGACAAGTACTGATAGTCTATGGCAACTAGTAAACATTAGTGTACCAATTACCTCCATCTCACATAGAAGACTTCCCTTATTTACCTTTAATATTCCAGTATTATGGAGTTACGCTAGGGACAAGTACTGATAGTCTATGGCATCTCGGTAAACATTAGCCTATTGGATACCTCAACACTACATAGAAGACATTGTTTTAACCACTCATGTTCCATCAAATGGGCCACTCTGCTTTTATTGTCTTAGTACGTTCAACTGTAAAACCTAAAAAGTACATTTCCAGTGAGTTTTACAATATCAGAAATGCCATTACAAATTTAGAAATGAGTTAGTTCTTTATTTTGAAAACTCTCTTAAACCATTTTCTCAGACTTTGTTTTTTCTATAGCTAAATTCTCTCCCATGTGTATGCATTTTTACTTGTAATATGGAATTAAGAATTTTATTAATTTATAAAACAGGATCTGTTAAAAGAAAAACAAAAAAACAAAAAAAATGTAATCTAAAAGTATTCAGAATTTTGGATTGAAGGTCTATATTTGATAAAGCAATAAGCAAAGAATTTGTCCTTCTAAATATGGCAGCTTTCAAAATAAACCTGGAAAGAATAAGTAAATAAATACAGGTAGTCTCAAAAATTTTTAATTTCTACCTATTTAAAATATTTTTGATAATATTTACATTAAATAAAAATAAGACAAAGATTGTCAAGTTTAAAATCTTATGATTTTCCTGGAATTATCATGATTTCTAAAAAAAAAAAAAAAAAATATTTTAAATGTAAATCCTGATGAAGTTTTTATGTAAATTCTTACCATTTTTGTTTCATTTGTTGTGTGTGTGAGAGAGAGATGGCTGTGAATATAGCCAACCTTTTCCAAGTAACATTTTTTTGCACAGTTTTGTTCATGTTCTCATCTTGGATTGACTTAGCAGCAGAATTCTACATTTTTACATGAATGCTATTATAATTAATATTTGGTTAAAATATGCTGCAAGCAAATTCATTAGCAGATATCTTAATAATCTGGCATTACTCATGCCAACTTCTCAAGTTCTTAGATTTTAGAAAAATATTTTTCTTTTTGTTTGAACTTTTTTAAATGAGAACTTATACACTGATCTGCATGGATTTGTTTCCTTATCTTGGTTGTTAGTCATGCACTGTTATATCATCCAACCTCATCTTAGTTGATAACCTTTCAAGAATCAACATCACAATGAAGTAACTGACACGAGTTACCAAAAATAGTATATAATGTTTTACTTTTCTTAAGAAACCAGAACAACAATATTAATACAAATTTTTGTGTAAGTGAACAGCTTCCTAATTCCTTGATGGCTAACTGAAATTAAAGCATTTTGCTAAAAGAACAAAACTGTTTAGTGCAGTACTAAACTGGCATCAAGATCTCATCAATTGATGGTTGAGCTGGCTAGATGTAGCCAAAGTTCTATGCTAACAGATTCTTTTTTGCAATTCTCGCTTGTGAAACACCCTTCCAGTTCCATGCTTTCCGGCCAACTTTAGTCTGCAAAAATTTAAATACAATGTCCTTCTGATTACCCTTTCCTCTCATTATAAATGTTTCTGTTCCTAATTCTTCCACACCCTGTAACCTCTTGTGTGTCTTAGTGGCTTTACTGCCTTACATGGGGTGATACTGATAAAAAAAAAAAAAAAAAAAAAAAGATGGCCAAACATCAGTTTCTTTTTTGAAAGACTTATTGGTTAGGCTGAGAAATTTTTTCACCCCCACACAATATTTGTATAAACAATATGAAAAACTAAAAGGAAGTAAATTGAAAAGAACAGTTTAAAAAAAAAATTATATAAAATAGATAAAAAGACAAATTTTTGTTTTAAGTTTTTCTTCAATTCATTTCAGAAGATATTTATAATAAAATAATTTTATTAAATCAATTTTATAAAACTTTCTCAGAAAATTTGACTGAAAAAAACAAAAAAAAAACAAAAAAAAACAATTTTTTTCAAAATAGTTTAAAAAAACAAAAAAAACTCCTCCTCCAGTCCCCTACATATTATAAGAATGAAATCTTTGTGAGAAAATGATATTAACTTGATATTTTGCTTATTTTTTTTTTTGGGGGGGGGGGGCCTTATTTTAAGAATCATGTGGTAACGAACTTCATTAACCTAACATCAAAGTTAAATTTTATCAGTTTATATAATTATCTGAAATCTCAAAAACTTCCTTTTTATAGTCTCTTATATTTTTTATCTAATCAAGACATTAATCACATTTATAATTTTCTATTCTATCCAAATGCGACCTCCTTTCTATTATTCAATGGTTATTTACTTACAATCAACAACAGCTGTTTTCATTTATAACCAAAGCTATTCTAAGTCAAGGCCTCGCAAAAGAGACTTGAAACAACAGGTGATGGCAATTGCAAGTAAAGGCCTAGCAAAAGAGACTTGAAACAACAGGTGGTGGCAATTGCAAGTAAAGGCCTAGCAACCAATCAGCTTGTCTTCAAATGAAGGCAAGTATTTTAGTTCAAAATTAATAACCTAAAATTGAGAAAATTTTTTAGCAAAAGACCCGTTAGCGATATCCAATGAATAGCTAATAAACATCTACACCTAATACAAGGAATCACTTTTTATTGTTTCTTTGATCAGAAAGCAGAGAAAATATACCTGCATCAATCAATCAGAAATTAATTTCAATATAAAAGAAAAAAAATTAACTCCAAGAAACAATGATTTTGATAAAGTTTAAAAGTTTTATTCCAGGTTACCCGCCACCAAAAAAATTTATAGTTTTAACTTTTGCACACATTTCATGAAATATGAAGAAAATATTTGTTTTGCTAAAATGTTAAGACAACTTAAAAAATTTTACTGTTGGTTCGGTGGTTGCTTGGGAGACTCAAACAATTCTTAAAAAGTATATTTAACAATGTTCTCTTTTTATAATATAATGATGCATTTTGGAAACTAACAGATTTTCTTCATAAAGAATTTCTGTAAATTTTTAATTTGACAATATTAAACTTCATAAAACAGGAAAAACACCAGCTAAACTGTAGCATACATTGGAATTTTAAAATCACTGATTTATATCTTTCAAAAAAAAAAAAAAAAATCTTCATGTACTTGACAATAAAAAAAAATAAAATAAAATGCTATGTCATTTCCTGTCCTCAAGAATAATTTTTTTGTCTAAGACAGCATGCTGCATAAATAGCGACATTTTATATCTTGCTAAAGAAATCCTTGTCACTCATTTTTACAAGCTTTAAGTTGAATTCTTAACATTTTCCAGTCTGTGAAAAGACACTCACATACTCACCCAGCAAACATCTACTCTTGCCAATGAGTTCTTTGAAGTTCACTGAGCAAATGTTTGGCATGTCACTTCATCCAACAAATGTCCATATCTTGAGTGTGACATTAAAGTTATTTAAAATCAACTTTTAATTGAAGAATTTAGTCTTTCTTTTTCTCAATATAACATTTATCAATAAGTTTGTACTGTAATCAAATACACAACAACAAAAATCTTGTCTAAATTTAGTAAATTCACTTTTAATGAAATTAAACCCACTGTTATATAAATATTTATAAAACTCAAAAAAATAATTACATATATGCTCAGTATTAATACTCAATACTAGTGTTTGTTGGGAATAATTTTTAATTCTCTTTCCTTGCTTCTCCCTTACATTTTTTTTTTTTTTTTTTTTTCAGCTATATATTTCAATTTTTCATGATTGATATTGGATACGACTATTTTCAGAGGATCATTCATACTAACATCTCCATAAACATTTTTCACACTAACAATTTCTCAAAGCTTAAATTTGTCATATAGGAAGAAAATGAGTAACTACCAAAGTTTGAGTGTGACAATCTGGACTTATGAATATATGTTTTCCGCCAGGTGTATAAACAGTGGTGTCAGGCTACTGACTGCAGTGATTATTGAATGACGATTGAGTAGAACTAACCAGTCGAATTAGTGTGAATTATTGTGCATTGATGATTTAGAATTTACCGGACATTAAGCCCAACTGCACTACTAACAAAGTATTCACTGAAATGTTTATCTTGGTTGACTTTTACTTCTTTGTTCTTGTTAAGTATTTATTTGCGGTTGTAATTAAATATTTTTATTTTAACATTCAAGTCTTAAGTTATACTTAATTATTAATGGTGTAGAATCTAGCTTCTACATAACCCATTAAAAGTGGATAACAGTGAAAATCTGGGCAGCTAACAAAAATAACCCATTAAACCTGGCACTGCAGATAATTTTCAGAGAATGTTTTTTGATGGTCAATAAACATAAAATTCTTATTTATGTGTGTTTTCAACTACGTACATATGCATCACTCTGGCCCATGACTGAGTTAGATACAATTTGGGTGCCAACTTGTTTTGGAGCCTATCAAGTGATTCAAAAGTCAATAAATACAATACACCAACCCATTTTCGCCAGTGAGCAGTGACCAACAATCATCTTGCTAAAGAAATCCATGTCACTCATTTTTACAAGCTTTAAGTTGAATTCTTAACATTTCCCAGTCTGTGAAAAGACACTCACTTACTCACCCAGCAAACATCTACTCTTGCCAGTAAGCTCTTTGAAGTTTTATCTATTTCAACACTTGATATAACGGAACTTAATTGCCTAATTTAAAGTTCATCTCAAACAATTTAACATTGTCTTCAACACCGAAAATATATGGTCAAAGGGTGACAACTTATCACTGAACTGTAAGTTGATAACTTAATTACACAAAAAAATTCAATATTCAACAAACTGTTTAATTTCTATACACACTAAAAATTACTCTCTCAAACTTGACAAATTTAATTCACAATATTTCTCAATACATAATCTTTCCCATTAAACTTGCATTATCATTTCAAACCAACTCAGAAAGAACTTTGCATTAAATTAAACACTAAAACACCAAAACATTTTGTGCACAAATTCAACTCAAATCATCAACATAATTTTGTATCACCATTGTGTCTTATATAAAAGAAATATCTATTTGTTATTGATCTGAATTGTTGTTTTCATTATTACTCTTTTTGTGCATTTGCTTTTGTCACATTTGTTGAAGTAAAAGAAAAAAAAAAAAAAAAAAATGAGGGTTATTTGTGGTTGCATTAACCTCTACAATGGCCACCATACATCACAAAACAATTAAAATAATCTTTTCCTTTCTATCATCATTTCATAACGGTTGAGATTTAATTATAGCTACAGTTGCACCATAGTTTTAAACATTTATACAACTTTATAACATCAAGAGTAAGGAAGATTTTTGAAAGAAACAAAGTGATTTTAGAATTAACACTGAATGCCAGTTTAGTTGGGGGGGGGTCCCTCATTTTTAAAATCTTGCAGAAATGCATTATTTTAAGAAAACATGGAAATATATTTTTCAAGAATTGTTTGTTTGAATCCCTTAGCACAGTGATTTTCAACTAGTGTGCCTTAAATTTTTTTTTAAAGGTCATTAAACTATTTTCAAAAGAAATCCAAAGCACAATAAGTGTACATATCAAAATTAAAACCCCTTTAAATAGATTATACAAATCTATCGCTGTTATAATAAATAAACATATACATAATATATAAAATAATATAAAAAGCAAACTTTTCTGCAATAAACAATATTAACAATCCTTGGAAAAAGAATTTTAGAGTATGCCTGTTTAAATTTTAACCTTGCAAAGAAGATAGCCTAAAAAAATGTCAAGCTCAGATATTTCATTGTCACTAAGTATGTGACTTCATTTCTTGTATAGAATGTTTATTCTGCCACTGAAAGTGTCTCTGATCCCTGAAATATAGTGTGTTTGAATTCCATAGATGTGTTGTCATATCCTGCTAGGGAAACAGAAAACAACTTTGAGTTCGATTAACAGTAAGGAGAGAGGCCTTGAAAAAGAATGCAGTGGAAAGGAAAGTAACATTAATAATGCAGTGTGTTAATGGTTAAATGTTAAATTATAATGAACAGAAAAATAATAAAGTGTAAATTTTTTTTTTTTTTTAATTTTAATTATTAACTTTTTATTACAAATTATAATAAATTGTTTTGTTTATGTTAATAAATAAATCATAAAAAGTATATCCTTTTTTTTATCATCATAATTTAAGTGAGCTGCAGAAGTTTAATTATAAGTCAAAGTGTGCCATGGAATAAAAAATTTGAAAATTGCAACCTTAATGCAATCAAAGAACCAGCTGTAAAAAGTTTTCTTCAAATTCCATAAAATAAAATAAAATAATGTGTTCATGATAAATGTAATAAAAAAAAAATGTGGAATAACATTTTTGAATATTATCAAAATTGCTGTTTCACTGAGTACCAAATATTAGGTTGGTGCATAAATAATATCGTTTTTTGACGTTAAAAAATACGTCAAAAACGATATTATTTTTGCACCAACCTAATATTTGGTATTTTCTCCTAAAGTACATTTATATTTCACTAATGCTTATTTTTCTAAAAGTTGACTCACCTTTGAGTTGATTTATACATTTTCTCTGCTTACTAATCAATAAAAATTAATTGATTCTTGGTATTAGGTAAAGTTATTAATTAGCTAATTGGATAATACTAGCAAATCCCTTGCTAAAACTTATCGCAATAATTTTAGGTTAGTCGTAATTTAATATTAGCCTCCAGTCAGAAACACAAGCTGCTCAGCTTTTACTTGTTGGTTCAAGTCTCTTCTGCTAAGTCTTTATTTGGAATAGACTAGCCTATAACGAATTCCATTCATGTGAAACATTAGGAAAAAGATTAAAATTTTAAGGAAAATTGAAACTTTCAGGTCTTTTTGGAAATGATTGAAAAAAAAAAAAAAAAAAAAAAAATAGAAAAGAAATAAAATTGCCACAAATCATTTTTGTGGAGACAATAAATAATTCTGTTTCCCACCCCACAAAATCAAATACAAAACATTATCAGTGTTTATTTTAGTTTAACTCTTTCCGATCCAGAGCCACAAGAAATTAACATCAGACATTCCAATATTTAAGAGCATTTCTTAATAATTGCTATTTACTAAATTCATTATGGAGCCAAATTAGAGCAGGACTGGGTTGTTGTGTTTTACAACATATCAATCAACCTTTACCCAAGTTATTTAATGCTGAATTCAGTCATATAATAGATAGGTATGCATATAGGCTAAATCAGAATGAGAGTCAAAAAAAATAAAAAAAATAAAAAAATATACATATTAAACAAAATAAACAGATAGCTTCCTTTGTTTTTTTAGGGAGTTTACCCCTTTTCATGGAGATGTAGTCCTCATATTTTGGACTCTAACTGATAGGGTGGCAAATGAAAATAGGAAGATCATACTGTACCAACCTTCTGTGGGGAGGGCCTGATTTTTTAATAAGATTTATACACTAAACTCTGACCACTCTCCTATATACAATGCAGATGTGATTCTATTGGAAACAGTAATGTTAAAATAATTTTTTTTTTAAAATGGTGAGGAAATTGAAATGAAATTAAGAGAACAATTCTTTTTTTAACAATTTTTGGAAGGATTTTGTGTTGCTAATAAAAATAATACAAGAAAATCTGAACTGGAAAAAGTTAAAGAAAAGTGGGAATAGAAACAATTTTTTTGCTGTTCTCATAAGACAACTTCATTATCTGCTTCAGTATTTAAAAGAAAAAGAAGAAAATCTTTTGTAAACAGCTTTGATGGTATTTTCATTGTTTTACCAAATGTTCTTTCTTCAACATCTGAAAAATGAAAAAGAAAATTTTCTTTCAAATGAAAAGAGACAAAATAGTTTGCTTATAAAAAAAACTTGTAGTTCCAACAAATGATTTATTTTTATGGAAATATTTCGACTAGCAGTTGCCAGTCTTGGTCACTCCTTAATTTGAGTAAAAACAGTGCAAAGAGGCTCATAATGCTTAAGAATTCAAATCAAGGAAAACAAACTGAGTTGATGACATTTATAACATAATTGCCAGTTGAGGCGTTAAAAAAAATTTTTTTTTTGTCATATATTTTTTCTTTGGAGCAGAGATGTCCAGACAGGATGGAGTTGTGATGCATCTATCCTAAAAAAATACTTGATAGATAGATAGATAGATAGATTTATTTTACGTGGTTAAAATTTGCTTTATCACGTTTTTTTTTTCTCACCCAAACAGGTTTTTGTGCTCATGTTGACCACCCAGTTAAAGAGAACTTTGAAAGAATGAAATGAGGCCAATAAGATAAAACACAATTTCAGTCAACTAATTGCATTTTTGCTGTGACAAAACATTTATAACTGAATTATCAGAACATAAAAAAGAAAAGTGAAAAATCTTAGTTAAACTTAGAGTCCATTTTAAGTTATTATACAAATCACGCAAACCCTAATAACTTAGATTTGCTTTGAACAATTTTTGTCAAATTTTAAATGATTAATTTTGACATCAAAACAAATCTTGAATTAAAACGTTGAAACAACCTATAGATTTTTTTAATGTTATTAATTTCTGCAAAAAGGTTGTTGACACAAATAATCATCTTTGGGGCAGACATTTACAAAGTAGAAGCTAGAGGGGGTATCTTTATCTTGTGAAGAATCACTCTTGTTGAAAAATTGCTTGATGGGCCTTAGTTTTATCATCTTTTTTTTTTCTCATGTCCTGACTGTATGAATCTGAAGCAAAACTTCCCATACTACCAATATCATTTTTTTACAAAGTCTGCATCTAGCAATACTGGTGATGGATGCTTTCACAATGCATAACTTGTACAAATCACTTGTCAACAATTTGTCTTGAAAGGTACTGTGGTAGATTATTTTATCAGAACTTTGGGAATAAAACAAATTGACTAAAGTGCATAAAATAAATAATATATTTTTATTTATTTGCTTTTGAAGGAGTCTTTTGATATTCAATATCACAAAATGTTTGTTTATAAGGCGGATATTGGTAGTAGCTTGGAGAAAGTCCGGAGGTGGTAGCTTTGAAGTCAGACCATGTTAGGGATAGTAGTAATATTAGAAATAGGTCAGTGTCAACCTACTGTGTTTTTCTCAGCCCTAAGCAGGGCAGAAATATCATTAGTAGAGGACTTCTTAACTACTTTTTCATACGTCATTCATGGCTGTATTCTTTTTTTCTGTCCTCTCCTGCTGTCTGTCCTTCTTCTATTAGGTTGGTGCAAAAATAATGACGTAATAATGTCGTTTTTTGACGTATAATGTCAAAAAACATTATTACGTCATTATTTTTGCACCAACCTAATAGCAGAGAGGTATCAGCTTATATCCTTTTGACCAGACTCCAAGATTCTAGCGGGAACTTTGGTTTCAGCTAACATCAAAAATCTCTTTGTATTAATTTTTTTGATTGGCCAAAATTATTTATATATATATATATATATATATATATATAATGGAAGCTATTCAAAGAGCCTCCCTGATTTTTGGTAGTTTGTCAGTCCCAAATAAGTAGGCTCTGGACCCATAAACTTCCTTTTTTTTCAGCCGGATTCAATTTTTTTCATCTTCCTCTTTTTATTTGAGGTTTGCCTTCTCGTAGTTTGAGAGTAGTACAGAAAAGGAAGTTCAAAGAGAGAAAGAAAGAGATAAGGGTTGTAAAGGAATGTGCAAATGCCTTATTTTAATTAGAATTCTTTTTATTTTTGTTTATATATTCTTATCAGGACTCGCTACAGGACTTTTATAATATAATGCATCTTTTGATAGTATTGATTCATTCATTTTTTTACAGCTTCTGCTTACCAGCACTCTGCAGAAAGTATTTTTAGACTGTAAGACTTTTTTTTATATAACAATGATTTAGTGATACAAAGTCTTACTAATTAACCCATAGCTGTGGAGAAAAGAGGTGCAATCATACTTTTCCTAAGCATATTTGCACATAAGTGAATATAACAAACCCAATGGGAATTAGAACTCGGCTCATTGATTAATAATTCCAAGCCATTATACATTACCCCACTCACACATTGAAGCTTACAGTACCTAGTATTCCCAGTAACCCCTTGTCTTAGTGGCTTTAATGCTTTGCTTGTGGAAATCATTAAATCATTTTACATTCACCTATTTTATCATCTCTGTAATACAAATGTTATTTTACCATATTATTATCATTATCATATGTGCTGTATCCCTTCAGGATGTGGACAATCATGGCTTTCCACAACTTCTTATCCTTTGTAACTAAGTAAGGTTTGTTTGTTTTTCACTATCCCTCCCAATCCCTGTTCTACTATCCATTTATACAAACTGTCTCAATAAAAATCACCAAAGAGAAAGCAACGGGAAACCACTGCGTTAACAATCTCAAAATCAATCATGGCTACCCATGAGGTTAAGAGCAGAAATAACAATAAATCAATGTTACCAGTTCGAACATTAGTTAGAAAATATAAAGCAAGAAATGAATATTCTAAATATTAATATTCTCGTAATATGTGAGATTAGGCGTACAAACAGTCGAGATTTGATAGTGGGGTTAATCTTTTAAGGTTGAAATAACACTTAGGTCAAGTATTTGACAACTCTCGCTCCATCAGAAAATTTCTCAGCGCATTTTTTTGAATAGACAGTTCAAAACCAATTTTTCACTGGAAACTTTTGTGCATACCTAATACTTTAAAATTCAATTAAAAACTTGGATAAATGTTATACATATTATATTAAATGTCTGTTAATGAAGACAAATTAAAAGGACTATATCAAATAAGTATAAAAAATTTATAAAAGAAAATTTTACAAAAAAAATGTATCCAGTCGTTATTTTCAACAGCATTTTAGTTGACATGACCAGATTCCTAGTCAATATCATCAACTGATTAGCAGGGAACTCCTAATCATATTTTAAAAACTCAGAATAGTTTGTGGAATCAATTCAAAAGGTTCTCATCCATAGCAATCAGATGGTAAGCTTGGATGTGATGAGTGTTCATCAGAGTTCCTATGGTAGAGGTTCTGTTGATGATGCGAAACAGATTGAATCAGACCACTTCCTTGAAGAATGTATCATACTAGCATTCCAATACATAACCTGATGAAAATGTTGACATTCTGTGTACAGACAACATTCTTCTGACTAGTATCTGACATATGCCATCAGGAGGAAGGCGTAGCTATGGTTTTGCCACTGTCACCAATAATGGTGGACATACACATGGAATATTTTGTGAAAATGGTTTTAGGAATGACACCCCTGAAGCCAACAGTATGGCCAAGATATATAGATGACACCATCAGGGATGAGTTTAGCCTAAAATTACTTTGGTGGGCCCCTTAAAAATGAGGGCACCGCAGCAATGACAGAAGGCACTGTGGCAATTTTTTTAAATTTGCAATTTTTTATTTGTAAAAAGTAATATTAACATAAAATCTTTTAAAAATTGATAAAAATAAACAAAAAGCTTTAAAATCAAATATTTTTATTGACAAATAACAGATTCTGATGACTAGAATTATTAGTAATGATACATTGCAGTGAAATATATTCTAAAAAGAAATCAAACATTTCAACATTATTAGCTTAGAAAATATTGTGGAAAGAATGAGATTGTTGTATTAGTGTATAAAAATATAAAGTTTTTTTTCGGCATAAAATCAAAATAATTATTGAAACAAAAAAAATATGTAGAGTAAATAATGTCAAAACAATGCTTTACTTTCTGACATGAATATTAATTAGTAATTTCTTATAGATAAAAATATTTTCACAACTAATTTTTGTTGCCTAGCATCCAGAACTTCCTCTACTCAGGTAATTTGTCAGAATCAAAAAACATTAATTTTCTATTTTTTTTTAGATGGGGGTGGGGTTCCTGTTTACAATATAAATACAACGTCAAACTGATCCCTGACTTTTTGACATACATGTACTTTCTTTCCTTTTTGAGGCGACCAGCCAATTTAGGTATTGGTGTTTTAAAATGAAATGTATTATTACTATGTAATGTGTGTGCATACATATGATGTTCATTTCATTTCCGGTAGACATAAATGTTGCATGATTGAAATAGACCTATAACATTTGTTGAAATTCCTTTCATTTACCTCTTTTCTTTGAAAATATATCTGCATAGGGCTCTAGTCAAATTTTTTCTTGAAAAATCCCCAAAACCACCCCATTAAGAAAAATGTAACATTTTTTCATTCTTAATTTTGAAAAAGTAATTTTTTTTTTTTTTTTTTTGAAGTTGAAGGCAAAAATTGCTGTGGATGTGGCATGTTTCTTTTTTTTTTTTTTTTAATGGGCACCGTGGCATTTTGCCATGGTGCCATTGTCTAAACTAGGTACCTCTACGAAATCGCTAAAAAAAAGAGCATAGTCTGATGAAAAAGACGCCAAACTTTATGAAAACAAAATTTTATCGTCTAAATGCTTATGTTTTTATGAAGAGGATAGACCAAATTTTTTTTTAATTATTTTTCAAAATTTTTTCCATCTTTTTAGAATATTCTAAATTTTGATTTAAAAACTTTGTTTATCTTTGTTGCAACAAGGGGTAGTAAATAACAAAGATAATTTTAGCGCGTTTTTTTGTATTTACACACATTAATTTGGAAAATCTTGTAAAAGTAAAAATAATTGTCAGATGTTAATGAAACTTTCAGAAACTATTCACAGATGATTGAAATTATTATAAATATGTTGTTTTTTATAAAAGTCATGGCAGAAATATTTTTTTTTCATTTTTATTAACACCCCATAACTAATTTTATGAAAAACTCTAGAAATTAGATCGAGCCGCCCCCTACAGATTGCAATAGTTAAAAGCACAAGGCTTTGAAGAATGCAAATCATGTATTTTTTTTTTTTTTAATTGTGGCCAACGTACCTGAAAATCAGCTCTGAATTGTAACATACAAAACTCAATAAAACAAATATATTATTTAATTTCAAATGCTTTTATTTGCTTTTATTTGTTTTTATGAATATGGACAATATTTTCTGAAAGCAAAAAATTTTTTCAATGAAAATTGAATTTTTAATACAATTATTTGTTATTTCTTTTAATTATAATAGATTTTTACATTAAGTATTTAAAAATATTATAAAATTAGTTAAAAGCAGTGCCAAGCTTTCAATTGTGTCCAGATGAAACCGCCATTGTCTAGCGCTTTGAAAATTGTATCGTTTGGACCAATCGGATTAGCCAACGTAATTAAAAAATGTAACTTTTATGCTTATAATAGAGCGGTAATTATAAAGTACGGAAGATCAACCAGGATACAATTTAGTTGCATTATTTGAGTTCAGCATTGTTCACCGCTCTTAAGGCCTTTACTTTTGCGAAACACGTATGGAGAAGTTAATTTGATTTTTCAATTTCAACTGAGAAGGGTACCTATAAGTATCAGTATCATATGAAATTTAACTACTGCTAAACTTTAATTCATATGATCTTATTTTGATTTTAATCTCAGTTATGTCATTTTTCCATAAATGAAATATCAAAATTAATAACAAAATAAATGGAAATACAAATAACACAGTAAAATTTAATAAATGTACATAAAATTATAGTATTTTATGTACACTTCTGATAAAAATTCATAAGGTACGTATAAATTAATAGATACCTCTTTCTTATGAAATTTAATCTCACTCTTAACAGTCTTATTTTTTAATTTCTTTATATTTTCCATAAAGAATCGTAAACGTAAAGATGAAAGCTAAGTACAAAAAAAAAAAAAAAAAATGAAAAATTAGAGCGCTGAAAGTTTTTCTTAAAAGTAACGAGGTAAATAATTTGTTCATTTAAATCTAAATAATTTCACTTCCTTCCATCCGTAGAAAGAATTATCCTCCCGTAAGTTATCTAAACGTCATGAATCATAGCTGTCAACGAGGCGAAAGGTTATGACCTGCTTTGTTTTATTTTCAAATTACATTTTTTCGGCGCAGAAGCTAAGTTAAGCTTGGTTCAAAATATTTTAAATAAACATTATAATTTCTGATTTTATTAAAATCAGTTTTGAAAAAATGATAATTGATTTTTAAAAGAATATCAAAGTCAGATTTTCATCTTTTTATCAAATGATTGAAAATGATTGATTATCTGTCCTTTTTTTTGTGACAAAAAAAAAAAAAAAAAAATTTGTAACGAAAATTTCGGACGTGCTAGGAACAATTAAAAAATGTAAAAAAATACCCCAAAAATACTTTGATCTTTCCTCTTTAATAATAATATGAACATTAGACGATAAAAAATTGTTTTCGTCAAGTTCGGCGTCTTTTTCATCATGCTATCTCTGTTTGTTTACATTTTCGTGGAGGTACCTATCTAAACTCACCAATGCACCTTCATATTCAAATACTGCTGGACTATGTGAACTTAACAGACATCCAATTCAGCTCACAATGGAAGAAGAAAATAATCAGATAGCCTTTCTGGATGTACTAATAACTTGAACAGAGAATGAGTTCAAGACATCTGTATATCACAAGCCAACCTTCAATAGCTCAACTTACATTCCCACCATTCATACAGTGTAACAAAAAGAATCATCTGATACCTACAACACTGAACAGAAAGTGGTAACTTATACACATACCAAAATGGAATGACCAATATGAAATGTACCCTTCAAAGTAACAACTACCCTGCAAACATAACATCCATGTCAGCAGGCAGAAACAGAAGGGTCACGTAAGAGGACCAGGCTTATCAAAAAACAGATTCAGAAAATCTGCGATCCCTAAAACATGAGGACAATATTTAGAAGCAACTCTACCCTATGGAGAAACCTAACAGAGGAGAACATGACCAAGGACTATTTGTATTCCATCCCTTGCAATTATGACAAGAATATAATCGTGAAACTTTACTGCCTCCTAACAGTAAGGCTGGAAGAACATCAAAAAACCATAATTAAGGGTGAGACAATGAAATCACGAATTGCTGATCATGTATGAAGTGAAAAGTGTAGTCATCAACCTCTGTGAAATGAAGTGTAATTACTGGACAAGGAAGAACACTAGTGAATTTGAGATTTGAAAGTGCATTATGCTAAGCTATGAGGATTATCTCCTTAATAGGCTTAGAATAGAAATAAATACAATATGGCAGCCATTAATAAAAGGAGAGAAATAACAAGCAACATGAGGACAATAGTCCACATGTCAATAATAACTCCTCATAAATTAACTAAAGAAAGCATTTCTCCATGTCCTTTCAAAATATAAGTAATCATGGCTCTCCACATTTTCCTTTTCTTTAACAACTGTACTTGGAAAAATAGAATTGTTTTCTATTATAGTTTCCATGGTTTTGAATTAAGAGCTGACTTTCTCCTAGATTGGCTGCCAACCAAGGTTTGAGAGCCCACTCTAACGTGCTATTTAACCTATAGCTGGGAAAGAAACAATTTACCTGAGCAAAACAACAAGCCCTCTTCTTATTTCTTCTCCTCATCTTCAAACATTTCTTGCATTTTCTTTTTATACCTAAACAGGCAAAGAAAAAGAAAAGTTTTCATAAAGGTTTGAAAACAAAAATGTTATATGAAATATCTTTGGGCATAACTGATCACAAGTCAAAATAATCATCAAATAAAAAAAACATCTTATTTATGCTATTTACACTGAATTATTGTCCTTATCTTTGTTGCCATATTCACATTTCTGTTGTTGTACACTCTGGCCTTCTTCAGGTGACTGGAATTTTGGACTGAACACTTTATTTCATCCACCAAGTTAGATATTTCTAGTTCCACATGCCATGTCTCTTGCAGATGTCTTATTGTGAGTTCAGTATCTGGCTACAGCTGAGGCAAAGAAAAATCATGCGAGTTAAGTTAAAGGGAGATAACTGATAGAGATACCTGAAACAGGCATGGCATGTGGAACTAGAACAATCTACCTGTCGGTGGATGAAATAAAGGGTGTAGTTTGAAATTCCAATCACTTGAAGAAGGTCAGAGTGTACAATGGCTGAAACGTTGTGAATATGGCAATAAAGATGAGGACAACAGTCCAAACAATGTAAATAGTGTAAATAGTTACAATACCTCATCTGAGAAAGAGAGACAGATGTTGAAGGTGAATATGACAATAAAGATGAGGACAACAGTCCAAACAATGTAAATAGTGTAAATAGTTACAATACCTCATCTGAGAAATAGAGACAGATGTTGAAGGTGAATATGGCAATAAAGATGAGGACAACTGTCCAAACAATGTAAATAGTGTAAATAATTACAATACCTCATCTCAGAAATAGATACATATCTTTTGAATATGGAAAAAAGAAGAAAAAAAAGCTGAGAAATTCAAAAGCAAATGACATTTTACTTTTTCACTTATTTCAAACTATTTGAAAATTATTACCAAAAGATAATTACATTTCACTGTCTGGATTATTCTCTTGATTCCGGCATTTCTCAAGTTTCTTCTCCAACTGTCGAATATGTTCCCGCTTGAGTCCTTCTTGTTTGTTTACCATCACCTGGGCCACTATAATGACAAAAAACAGAAATTCAGATTATAGCAATTTTATTCAAAATTTTAAAAATACATTTAAACATTTTTCATTTATGAAAATCTTTAAAGATTTTTACTATTTTGCAAAACAATCAAAGGAAGATCAAGGAATTTTGCTTATAAACAAAGCAAAATGATGCAGTTAACAAAAGAAAATAATCATTTAACATCTAAGTGTAAATGAATATCAATTTCTGAGACATTATTGTGGGAGGTGGATATAATGAATTATGTTCTTGAAATAATTTTTCTTTTTGTGCTCAAAGTCTAGAAAAAATTCGCAAATATTCAGAATGATATTGGAAATGGTTTCCTTTCAATTTTCAGCAAAAAGGGAAATGTTTTCATTAATATTTTGAAAAAAAAATTACAAATTTCAAAGGGACCAACTGTGCAATCAAAACTGATCACATCAACTTCTTTATGGTATAAGAAACAAAAAAGTACTCAATTTCTTCAACTGGCCCATGTCGGAGGCTTTTCGTATCCTCAAACCGGTCTGTGTCGGATATATTTCCCAGTGCCATTTGTTAACTGTGGTAGGAAATGGCATGCAAACATTAATGCCTCCAAAATGAAACTGCTGTCTTTTAGACTACTTAGAGAACCATTTTTACTTCAATCAATATGACTGATGCTAACCTCTAAGAGAGCAACTCATTGCACCTTCTCAGTCTCCTGTTTACCACTAACATGAAATGGAATGCTTATATTGAATCAATTGCTAGGTCTTCTGCTAGGAAAGTTGGTCCACTGTGTTGTATGAGATAATTTCTCTTGCAAGAAATACATCTTGCAGGTTTCTAAATCTGCCATTTGTTCATGCATTGAATATTACTGCAACATCCAGTTTGGCACTCCTGCTATATATCTAGAAATTCTTGACAAAATGCAAAGAAGAGTCTGCAGTGTTATTGGTCCTGATCTGACATCTCAACTTCGATCACTTTCCCACTGGCGTAACATAGTTGTCTATGGCTTTTCTTTAATTTTCATTACAATTGTTCTAATGAGCTCTCCTCTATGGTACCTCGACTGCATGAATTTAAGCATAGTACTAGACTGATAACTAGGTCACTTTTTTACTGTTAAAATAGATGTAACTGTTCTATTCGAAACAGTTTCTTTTTTCTTGCTTGCGAAACTCTCTTCCAGCTTCTTGCTTCCCCGTCACCTATGATCTCCAAAAATTTAAATGCAATATCAATCACCATTTTCTCCCTGAACATCGTTCTTTTATTATCTTCTCTTCTCATTAATGTTTACCCTTAGTAACCGCTTGCATTTTAGTGGCATTATGGCCTTGTTTCGAGTGAAATGATTAAAAAAAATAAAAAAGTTGCACTTTTTTTACCCCAAAATTTGATATCAAAATCTTCTTGTATCCTATACACTGAAGGTATAATATATATATATATATATATATATATATATATATATATATATATAATGTAGATGTGTTTATTCTTTTAAGAATGTTTCTAGAAATTAATTCTAACTCTGATTTGGAGGGATTTAATAGTCTGGACTGTATATTATTTTGAAAGGTTTATGGTCTTTAAAAAGTAGGAAGGCATCTTTTAAGTGAGTAGTGCCCATTCTATCAGCAATATTGTGTTTAAATGCAAATTTAGCAGTTTCTCTATGTATGGAGGATAAGTGTTTGGAGTTATTATCTCTTTTATAAGAGTTAGATACTTTGTTCAGAATCAGATGATTATATTCCGATGGATTAATCTTGTAAATGTTCTTGGATTTATCAGCTCTGATCCATAGTTTTTTTAGATTTTTTGATGTTATTGATGTCCTTTTTAAGATTGGATTGGAAAGAGTTGTATTTTTTTCTAAAAGATATTATGTTTATTAGATTAATTAAGTCCTTTTCAAATGGGTCCAATAATTTATTGCAGGGAGGTGTATTTTGGGATTTTAAGTGAAAATTGTCATTAAAATTTGTAGGTTTATTTTGGGGATTAAAATAGAAGTAAGTTTTCCATCTCATCCGTTTGATGAGGTCAATAATTTTTTCCGCTAACGATATGGTGAAAGATTCAACAGAAGGGTAAGGAATATTTTTGAGTGAGTAATCCGGTGTAAATTTTTCCATTTTGTGTTGGAAGTGAAGGTACTTATAGTAATCCGATGGGAGGTAATCCAAAGAGAGCTCAACTTATTTGATAAGGAGCTAATAGTTAAGTTATAAGGAACTTGGTAAACCGAATTGGTAAATCCAAAGAGGATGAAATCCTGAGAGCTCAATGTGAGGACAGAGCTAATATGTAATGAAAAACAAACCACTTCAAGGTACCATTATGAGAATTTATTTCATCCAAAATCCTTTTTAAGGATTCAGGATCATCAGGTAAAACTTCCAACAACGAATTGAGAGGAAAAATGGGATTAGAAATTGGTGGGTAGTGTAATTTTTGTAATTTAATAGAGGGGGTTGAGAGTGGCAGTTAAACAGACAATATCAAGTATAGGGAGGGGTTAATTTTATATCTCTCTTAAGTATGTTTTATATTGGAGTAGGAGGAGTGACAGAACCATGACCTATTTAGATGGTTAACAAAACGGAAGTGAAAAGTATACAAGTGAGTCTTATGGTAAAGAGAGAGATAGGGGGTGAAAGAGAGATGGAGTTGTTATAATTTTGTTTTAACAAAATTATGTAAAAGATAGTTTACAATGTTTGATAGAAAATTCGATGTCTGAAAAAAATTTTGTTATTAACTTAAATCTTTAATTTTTTAAGTAAATAGTTTCTGGACTAAATATAACTATTATTGTAATAAACATATTTATCTAGGACATAAAGAAATATTTAAAATTTTAATAGATTATTCACCCGACTAATTGTATTTCCACAATATATAAAGAAAAAACAGTAACAATAACATCTATTTTAATATTTAAAATTAATTTATGAATGTAATTTTTATTTATTAGGTTTAATAGTATTTGGGGGGTAATATTAATTTTCATTTATTCATATATGTCTCACAAATGTATTCATGTGAATCCTACATACATACGATCATTAACAAGTCCAAAAAACACATAGAAACACATGAGATAATTTACACAAAAATTCATTTATCCTCGTACATAAACTATATATACATTTTACAATCTTTATCTATATTTTAATATTTGAAATATATATAGATTTTAGTTTGATTCCATAGTTAAAATTTAATTTTAGGTGATTTCGGAAGTGTCTCATTTTAAAGGAATTCAGCTAATATTATTACTATTATTAATAGTTAAAAAATGGTATATTTAAATTTAAATTATCAATTTTGAAATGAAACTCCCTTCAGAAGATAACAAAATTTAAATTATAGAATATTACAAGAGAAGGATATTACAAATTAAGAATAGTAAATTTAAAATGTCATTAGAAAGACCCAATATTACATTTAAAATCAATTCATGCACGTATGCACATATATACATACACACACATACATATATAAATACACATACACACACATACACACACATATATACATACACACACATATATACATACACACACATATATACATACACATACACACACATATATACATACACACACATATATACATACACACACATATATACATACACACACATATATACATACACACACATATATACATACACACACATATATACATACACATACACACACATATATACATACACATACACACACATATATACATCTATATATATATATATATATATATATATACACATATACATACAGTTCATATATCTATATACAAATCTATATATCAAAAAATTTTTCTAAACATTTAATCATCTATATATATATATATATACATATTTATAGACATACTCATATATACATACACATACCACCATACATACACACAATTATATATATAAAAAGAATATTTTCTACAATTATTCACACATGCATGTATATATATATTACATTGTTATACACCCATTTACATACATATACATATATATATTTTCCAAATATTAATTCTAAGGTAATTACGTCTATATACATATATAGATTACAAGTAGTTAAATCTATAAAAATACACATATTTAAGTACATGTACACACACATATATCTGTACATATACATATAATATACATATACATACAAAACAAACATAAAAACATTTATACATATACATCCACACCCATGCAGAATACACGTTAAAAAAAAAAAAAAATAAAAAAATTTTTCAGTATTCAAACATGCCTCATACTAGAATATTTATACTCACACATGTGTATATCTATCCATACATATATATCCATACTACCATACATATGTGTCCACAATATAAATATATAGTTACCCTTATCTATAATGTTCATATATATATATCTAAATAAGTTCACATATAAAAAAATTTTAAGTTCAACATCACATATATCAAAGAGCACAGTGTCAGTATTTTCATATATTCATTTAAAACAATTTATATTTTCTATTTATATATCTACACATACTTTGTTAAAATGAGGTGATTTTTATGCCTACATTTACAAATCAACTCGTTATGTCTGTTCGATAGTATGTCCGGATCCTTATGTCTTATTATTAATATTTTTTCCATGATGCAAAAATTGCATCTGTCTCTGAAATTAATCGGAGTTTTAGCTCTTGAGATGATTTTCCATTTTATTTGTGGGGTTAATTTGTTTTCCAATAACTCCCAATAGTGCTTTGAAAGTGCAGTTTGGTGTTTTTTTGATTCATTATAAAAGGATTGGCGATGGTTGTAAAATCGTTGTTTCCAACTTCCCGTCAAAATTCCTATGTAGATCTTCTTATGTTCAATATTTTCTTTGGGGAAAATCGTAGCTTTGTATACTATGTTTTCGGACAAACATACTCCTTCTACTGGACAGACAGATCCTTCCCTGCAGTTACAGGTAGATTTGGTCATTGGGCTTGTATTAGGATCTTTTTGAAGTTGATTATAAAATTCATTTAAAATTTTACTATTATGGGAGCTAATAATTTTTTCCATGTTGTTCATGCAGGAATAACTAATTTTTAAATTCATTCTATTGATCAACTTTTTTAATAGCTTATCTTTCTTAAAATGTTTATCTATTAGTTTAATAAAATATTTTCCTATATTAATGTTCGACAGCTTACAGAAGGGTGGGTTGAACCATATAATTTTCCTATTTCTAGATTTAGAAGACGTGTCGCTAGTAGATTTATCTATATAAGTGAGTGTTTGTTTGAATTTGCTTTTTAATAGGGCTTGATTGTTGATTTATTTTGATCAAAGATACTTTTACTAGAGGATAGTTTATTTATTCTAGTATTAACAGTGTTAGGGATCTGTTTTATAATTGCTATAGGGTGGTTTGAGTCGATATTTATGTATATGGGCGATTGGTTCTCCTTTTGGAATGGTTTATAAGTGTTATTTTCAAGATCAAATGTTACGTCTAGAAAATTGACTATTTTCAGGTTAGATGATATTTCTATTTTAAAACCTATATATTTGAAAGCCTTAATTATTTTCTTCAGGAGTTGGGATGTAAGAGGTCCATTAGAGTTAGGTATAATAATGAGACCATCATCCCTGTAAAACCCTACATTTTGTGGGTTAAAGAATCTGCTCAGAATATCTAAAATATATATCCCTATTAGGTCCGCTATTTGAGCAGAATCAAATGCTCCCATTGGGACATCGAAATTGTCTCTGTTATTTTTAAACCAAGTAGTGTCATTAAGTTTAAGTACAGATTTTCTGGAATCCATGATGATTTTAATTTCCTCGTCAGTGAATTCAGTATAGTTTCTAGCAAAATTTAGGCTATTTTCTAATAAATCTTTAGAAATGGAGGGGTAAAAATCAATAACTATGGAATCAAACTAAAATCTATATATATTTCAAATATTAAAATATAGATAAAGATTGTAAAATGTATATATAGTTTATGTACGAGGATAAATGAATTTTTGTGTAAATTATCTCATGTGTTTCTATGTGTTTTTTGGACTTGTTAATGATCGTATGTATGTAGGGATTCACATGAATACATTTGTGAGACATATATGAATAAATGAAAATTAATATTACCCTCAAATACTATTAAACCTAATCTTTAATTTAGTTTACCAATATAATAAATAAAAATTACATTCATAAATTAATTTTAAATATTAAAATAGATGTTATTGTTACTGTTTTTTCTTTATATATTGTGGAAATACAATTAGTCGGGTGAATAATCTATTAAAATTTTAAATATTTCTTTATGTCCTAGATAAATATGTTTATTACAATAATAGTTATATTTAGTCCAGAAACTATTTACTTAAAAAATTAAAGATTTAAGTTAATAACAAAATTTTTTTCAGACATTGAATTTTCTATCAAACATTGTAAACTATCTTTTACATAATTTTGTTAAAACAAAATTATAACAACTCCATCTCTCTTTCACCCCCTATCTCTCTCTTTACCATAAGACTCACTTGTATACTTTTCACTTCCGTTTTGTTAACCATCTAAATAGGTCAAGGTTCTGTCACTCCTCCTACTCCAATATAAAACATACTTAAGAGAGATATAAAATTAACCCCTCCCTATACTTGATATTGTCTGTTTAACTGCCACTCTCAACCCCCTCTATTAAATTACAAAAATTACACTACCCACCAATTTCTAATCCCATTTTTCCTCTCAATTCGTTGTTGGAAGTTTTACCTGATGATCCTGAATCCTTAAAAAAGGATTTTGGATGAAATAAATTCTCATAATGGTACCTTGAAGTGGTTTGTTTTTCATTACATATTAGCTCTGTCCTCACATTGAGCTCTCAGGATTTCATCCTCTTTGGATTTACCAATTCGGTTTACCAAGTTCCTTATAACTTACATATATATATATATATATATATATATATATATATATATATGATGCACACACATTAAATATGGATCAGAATCCAACAGAATGATAGCATAAAGAAAAAATAGGAAATTAATCTAACACGTTTCACTTTTATTAAAGCTTCATCAGAGAATGAGATATGAAGAAAAATGTAATTCTGGTATTTTTATTTTTGTGTTGTTTGATTTTCATTGGTTAAGCAGGCCTTATGTGCATTTGGCTTGTTAAGCAGCGTTAGTATAATTTATAGTGTTCTGAATTCAAGGAGAGACAATACATCCTTTTAAAGCTTTAAAAAATAATAATAATAATAGATTCCCAACCTAACTGAAAAAAACAAATATTACTTTATGTATATAAATGTAACATTATTCTAGTTTGTCTTTGTTGGATTCAGATGATAATGTGTATGTGTATATCTAGTAGACATTATTTATGTTTGTCGGTTGCCCACATGTTGATTTGGGGATGTTTTTATGTAAAAACCAGTTATGATAGATAAACATACATTAAAATATCAAATACCAGAACAAGTCACTGTCATCTGTTACGAAACAGCCAAAATTTCTGCACCTGCTTGATTTTTATGTTCCCAATGTAAAACTTGCACCTTAGATTGCCTCTTTTGCTGACAACCTTATCTTCATACACTTATTGGTTACTCTTTTCTTCTTGATTTCTCTGAATATTTTGTCTAATAATAAATGAATAGGCAAAAATAGAAAGAGGACTACATGTTGTTTCAGCAGATTTATTTAAGCAAGTTAATTCTAAGAGAACTAGAAGACCTACCAGGGTTTATTATTGGTGGACTTTAACAACATATGCTCTGCATACTGTACTGTACTGATAGCCTATTTAGAAGGAGAATTGAAAGAATGATTAGAAGTATTCAGAGAAAGAAAAGAGAAAAGACTAACCATGAGCCGTAAGAAGTTAATGATTAGCAAAAAAGACAATGTGAGTTATACATTGGGAACATAAATAACAAAAAGGTGTAGAAATTTAAGTATCCAGGCTGCACAGTAACTGACGACAGAAAATGTGAAAATGAAATCTGAAGGTACATAGGAATAGCAAAAGATGCCTTTCAGAAATTGAGCAAAGAGGTCTGAAAATGTCCATAGAAACAAAGGAAAGAGTGTTGAACTGATATCTAATACCTTACCTCCTACATGGCACTAGAAGCTAGACAATTTCCTAACAAATGAAAAAAAAAACTTATGATGTGGTTCTATTAACAAAAATTGAGAATATTATGTACAGATTATGTGAGATACAAAGTTTTAATGAAATTAAGAACTACAAAGAAATTCAATATCTGTCTATATTTCTGAGATGAGGTATTTAACTATTTACATTGTTTGAACTGTTGTCCTCATCTTTATTGCCATATTCACAACATTTAGGCCATTGTATTTCAGGATCCGTCTATTTCTGCAATGTATTATATTGGTATTGTAATTATTTACACTATTTATATTGTTCAAATTGTTGTCCTTATCTTTATTGCCATATTCACAACGTTTCAGCCATTGTACACTCCTGACTTCTTCAGGATCTGTCTATATTTCTGAGATGAGGTATTGTAACTATTTACACCATTTACATTGTTTGGATTATTGTTCTCAACTTTATTGCCATCTTCACAACATTTGAGTAGAAGTGAACAAAAACTTAAGAGTTGAGCTACTAAAAGGGAAATAACTGAAACTGAGATATCCAGAAAAGGCATGGCATGTGGAATTAGGACAATCTACCTTCATCAACTAAATAAAGGGTTTCGTTCAAAATTCCAATGCATATCACCTGAAGAAGACCAGAGCATACAACAGCCGAAATGTCATATGTCAATAAAGATGAGTCTGAACGATGTAAATAATGTAAATAATTCCAAGGAAATTGTTACTAATAATCACAAAGACACGACTGAAATTTTGGGCTCTCATATTGAGGAAAGAAGGCTTTGAGGATTTAACACACACAGGGCAAGAAAAGAGGAGGGAAACAGAAAATAATCTACTTGATGTGTTTTAATAAATGGATTGCAGAACAAATATCACAAAGTCAAAAGTGCATGAGTTATTAGAGCAACATAAAGGAAACTGTGGAGGGCCATGATCCCCTATGTCCTAAAAGAACATAGCAATTAAGACAGATTCTTCTGTTTACCATTTGAAAAGTTCAGGAATAAAGAAAATTTTTCATTTTAACACAAGAGAAATATGATAGTCTAGTCATACTTTCATCAAATCTAGACCATGAGAATGAATCAAATTCAGATTACTGAGAATTTAATGATGGAGTAATTAGAGAAAAGATATGTATATATGAGAGTAATGATAAGAAAAGACAACATAGCATCAGCTTTGCTAAGAGTCATACTAACATTTCACTTGCTGCATTGTTCGTTTCTTCAGATCTGGAGTAGCACCTTCCATCAATTGGGCATTGACATAGCTAGAAAGGAAAAACAAGAAAAAGACTCATTTGAAAGAAGATCTGAAGGAGGAAGAGAATAGTAGATTGGAAAATAAAATCTACTTTATACTGACGCGTCAAAACTCATGGAATAGCAGTATGGAAAGGTAATGGTAGGTGGCACCACCATTACCTTGTTGTCATATAAATACCCAAACTTATATCAGTTGTTATCTGACATCCTGTGAATGTTTAATATTTTTCAAGATATTAAATGATGAAGATATTGTGTTTAATGTGAGTTGTTTCTTTTGTAAAATGATAGTTTAGAGCAGTGGTTCTTAACTTGGGACCACATGGCCACAAGTGGACCCAGATAAATTTGATGGGAGTCACAGAAAATTGGCAGGTGGGACACAAGTTCAATGAAAGGGGCCACTGTGCTACAGCCCTACTGCCATCTACATATTACTCCTAACAAAGTAGAATTATATAATTGAGATATATTTTTGGACTTTATTTACAAAATTACTTCCATTATTGAATATCTATGCATATTTACCAACTTGCATTTCCCCTTTTATTCCATGGTGCAAGCTGAATTCCTCCTCCCACACACTTTTTTTTTTTTTTTATTGATTTTCATTATTAATTATACCGAGTTGTTAAGAGGAAATACCAGCCCAAGAAATTAAATAAAATAATTATCTTTCCCATTTCGGTATCCCCCCCGAAACCACCAGTACTAGTAAACAGATAAACCCTAACTATTTACATTACTTGGACTAGTGTTCTCATCTTTGTTACCATATTACAACATTTCGGCCGTTGTACACTCCGGCCTTCTTAAGTTGGTTGGAATGTCGAACTAAACCCTTTATTTCGCTCACTGAGGTAGACTGTTCTAGGTCCCACGTGCCATGTTTAATGGATGTCAGTTATCGCCTGTTAATTCCCCTCTCCAAGTTGCTTGAGGACACATGGCACAGTGGATAACGGTGTTGGTTAGATCCAGTGACAGGACTCAAAGAGTTGTGAGTTCAGTAGTTGGCTAAGGCGGTGGAGAACTTGGAGAGGGGAATTAACGGGAGATAATTGATAAGTGACATCCATTAAACATGGCATGTGGAACTAAAACAGTCTACCCAGTGAGCGAAATAAAGGGTTCAGTTCAACATTCCAACCACCTGAAGAAGGCCGGAGCGTACAATGGTCAAAACGTTGTAACATTTATGGCGACACAGATGAAGACACTAATCCGAATAATGTAAATAGTATACATAATACCTCATCTCAGAAATATAGATAGATAGATAAACCCTCATCCGGGTGGTCAGATTAAAAACAAGCACACTTTTTTTGCCAAAATAAAAGGTTTAACTGTTTTGTTTTTTAAAACAAACAGTTTTGAAGTTTATATAGAGAAATATCAGTGTTTATTTGTTGTGGAGATTGTAAAAGGAGCTGTTGTTAAAGTCAACAGCTAAGAGGGGGGGGGGGGCTTTAAATAAAAATCACAATCAAAAGGGAGGGGGCCATGAATAGAAAAAAAAAGTTGAGAGCGACTGGATTAGAGTATGGGATAATAGCCTAGTGAATTAAAGCATTAGTTTGTGAATTTAGTGACATAATAATTCTGAGTTCAATCCCTGAACTGGGCAGTGTGTACTTCGACACAGTAGAAGCAGGGTGAGCAATAACCAAGAGGTACTAAAAATAAGAACTAGATGAGATATCCCTAAATATGAGTTGTGGAATGAGAACAGTCTAACCCAGTAGATTAAAGAAAGGGCTCAGTTCAGAATTCCCTGTAGGTTACCTGGATTGACATACACTTGATGAAGGCCAGACAGCACAACATATGAAACAACAAAGATGAAGATAATAGTCTACTTGTAAATAATGATAATTCCTCAGAGTATGACAATTTATGTTTTGGTATCAGTTTCCACTTTTTTTTTCTTTTTTTTCCAATTGATGCTGTGGTTTTTTATTCAGTTTTTCTATTTTTAATTTAGTATTTTTGCTTTCTAAAGAAGCCACTCATGTTTCCTTGACAAGCTACTATGCTGTATTTTCAAAAATGACATTTACAAGAAGTTTTGACTTGTGTAAAATAAATGCTCCATATACTTTTCAACATTTGAGTGTTGTTGTTTTTTTTTTTTTGAAACGTCTGTCATTATGGAAGTCTGTTAACTGGTGTGTAAGGGGGTCAATATTTGGTTTTAAGCAAGGGTAATAAAAATTTATAGACATGAATAAAGACTACTGGAATTGAAAACCTGAAAACCATGAATTGGGGGAGAGGGGTAATAAAGTAGGAATTGTTCACCTAAAGTCAGTTTTTAGGCTTTAAAGGTAATTTAGTCATAGAATTTGTAACTTACAGTAAAGTGTATTTATTAAACTTTTGAATAAATTGTCAACTATAAATAACTACCATATTTATTAAGAAATTGGTAAAATACAAAAGAAATTATCACATAAACTATCTATATTTGTGTCTTTGAAAAACACATTTGAGAGAGAAAATGGTATAGCTCTCCAGAAATTAGTTTATGATGTGGCTTTTGAAAAAGCCCCCAAAATGAAACCCTTCATGTTTAAAATAATTAAAAATATGGCAATTCTTTTCTGGTACACCAGTCAACTGTCATTAGGGTTTTGCAAATAAATTTCTTCTAAACAAGGAAAATCAATGAGTTATTTTTTCCCCTAAATAAATTTATGTTTTTATCTAGCAAATACACCTAAAATTAAATATTAAATAAAACTAATTAAAAGCTTTTAATTTCATTTTTAGAATGTGTAGATTTCCACATTTGTGAGTATCACCTGTTATTTTTTAGATAAACATTTTAAAACTGAAATTAAAATCTATTTTAATCATTTTAATATATAATCTTAAGTGTATTCACTAGATAAAATCAAAGACATTTGTAAAAATAAAATAAATTAATTTTCCTTGTTTAGAAGAATTTTATAGGCAGAACATTGAAACATCCACCAAACATTAGTGGCTAAAAAAGTATAATTTTTACTTTAAAAAAATGACTTGCAGTTTTGAAAATATACGCATTTTAAAACTGATTAAAACTTACTTTATTTTTTTTTTTTTTTATATCTAATTTTAGGTAGAAACATAATTTTATTTGTAGAAAACAAACAATTTTTTACACTAGAGATTCACATATCTGGAAATATACACATTTCAAAAGTTAAATTAAGAACTATTTTAATTATTCTTAATATTTAATTTAGGTGCATTCCTAGATAAAAAAAACAAATTTATTAATGAAAAATAAATCTTCACTCATTTTTCTTGTCTACTAGAAAAAAATTACCCTTACATAAAATCTGACTTCATAAAATTTAACATTAAAACAAAACTGGCAACTATTTTTTTTTTATTTCTACTCGCTATTTTGTTGTTAACTTAATTTTACCACAAAAAGTTTTTTTTTTTTTTGAAAACTGAAATAAATAGGTTTCAGACATCATGTCGTATTTTCCTTTTTTTGGTTTGAAAACATTCTGATTTTCAAGTGTCATATCTGTCGTATTTCCTTTTTTGTCTACATTTCTTTTGTAAACAAATAGATTTCACATTTATTTCCTAAAACTAGTCAATTAAATGTTTTTAACATATTTTTGTTCAATCTTTATCTCTTACAATGGTATAGATATTGAAAATTTAATTTTTATTAACATGTGAAAGTCTTTTTCAATAGTGTTTTTTTCGATATGGTCACTCGGTAATGATAGCACAAAACTAAGCGATTTTGGTTTCGTAAAATATTTTCAATGAAGTTTCACGGTGTGAAGATGAAATTGTCCATCTTTACCTTATAGAAAAGATAGCGAGATGTTTTGTAGTTTTTCTTATTCAATGAGTGCTATATTGTGTTTTAACATTATCTACTAATATCTATTTATATCTGTGATTTGTTTATTTTTGTAATGTAAAAAAAAAAAAAAAAAAAAAAGGTGAACATTCTCTTAGTGCAGTGATTTCATAATTATTGTCTTATGTTTATAATTGTATTTTGGTTGTTCGTGAAGATCAATAAATCTATGAATTGCACTAAGTTTCAATAAGTGGCAAGTTAACCTATGAGAAATTGTGATTGTTGTGTAACCAATTTAAGTGTTTCAAATAAAAAATTTAATATCTTAAAAATCATATAATAAATAACCCTTTATTTAATCTACAAGAGTAAACTGTTCTCATTCCACTGCTCATGTCTAGGGATATTGTCTAGTTCTCTTATTTAATATTGCTTGCCTGTTTCCACTGCCTAACCCAGGGATTGAACTCACAACCACTAGGTCACCAAATTCACAAACCAACACTTTTATCCACTAGTCTAAACAAGAAAAAAAATACCTCAGTCATGAAACGTACATATGCTATTCCACATATTCAACATATTTGTAATACATTTAATATATCTAAGAAGAAAAAAAAAGTCTGGCCATTCAAATGCTGTTCTGTTTCCAGTTTCCTTAAAACTATTCAAAATTTTACTTATTTTTAAAGTCATTTTAAGGTTTTGAAACAAGGAAATAGATGTGAGCAAATGCATTCTCCTGTAAAAAAGTGAACCTCTTTCTGCAGCTTCATTTGTTAATTTTTCAATACTTTCTTTAATTGGCACAGCCAGTTAGAAAAATATTTTGCAATATTTGGCCCTTGTGAAGATAATCATCAAAATACTGTCCTTATCCACCCTCTTGGCAACACCCTCACCAAATGTGATTATGACTTTCCTGCCAATTTTTGAATACAAAGTTTATTTGGCTGTTAAGAACCAGAGTGATACTAATGCATGGATTTGTTATCTGGTCCATGAATCAAAATGGTGGAACCATTTTTTATCAACAGTGAAAATCATTTACTAACATTATCACTGAAGATCATTCCAAAATATTATCATTGAAAATTTTACAAAATCAACTTATTAACATTTCTGGTCAGCATCAAATATTTTGGCACCCCACTCTTGGTTGACAGTGTTTGCATTTCTAAATGCTCATGAAATATAATCTGTAGCATTTCAGCAATTCTTCTGACCAAGATTTGCCAGTGGAATTCTACCATAGACCCTGCAACCTGAAAAAAAATAATTTTTTTTATATAACTATAAATTAACCCCTCCAGATAATTCCTGGTATTAAAAAAAAAATTTTTCAGCAAATTCATACCTGTATAAAAAACAAACTGCATCAAAAGGACGGGTTTTCTCTTGACACTTCTATACTTCCTTGGTAATTCTTATTGTTTTAAAAAGCTATTTTAATAAAATCCAAATATATAAAACTGGAATTACACATTGCCTTTTTCTTGATAATTGAAAACAAAAGAGTTAAACACTATTTATTTTATTAGATTATTTATTTACAAGAGTGTTTTAATGTTGTCATTGTTCAAAATAGCCAAGAATTAAGGCCGTAGTTAGAGAAAGTATGGTAGGAACAGAAGAATAGGTAGAAAAAACAAAGAGGTTTATTAAATACTCAAACACACAATGGAAATACTTGAGTAAATCAACTACTTAAATCCTACTCTACTACTTGCCATATTTATAAGTAAGAGCAGTCCAGTTTCACAGGAGTAGGGATGAGCAGGAAATACACCGAGTCCTACTCTACAATAAAGAGTAAATTTATATTTAAAAGTTAATTCAGTGATCTATAAATATAAGTGTAGTTGTGGACTCGACTACATAGGGAGGACGTCCCAGTGTTTGGATCAGAGAATAAAACAACACTTACCCACCAGGATTTTGAATCCGGATGCCAGGAAAAGTCAACTAACCAATATTTCTGGCTCTTCTATTGCAGAGCATGTAATAAATAGCAGGAACTGTGTTTTTGATTTTAGTGGTGACCGTTTCTCGATTTTATCTAGGTCCCACTCCTCATTTCACCTCAAGGTGCTAGAGTCCTTGTATATCAGATCCCATGGGCCTTCCCTCTGTAAACAGAGGGAATGCTTACTGGGTCTGAATGTTATTGAACTCTAGCTTGCTTGAAATTCATTTTTTTTTTCTCTCTCTCTTTTCATTCGTTATCATTAATATTAATTAAATTTACATGCTTTTTTTATATCCCAGAAATAAACTTGATAAGGCTGGGATGAAACCGGTTGTTTTTTTAGCTTTTTAAAAATGTCATATAAACTTTGCTTATTCCTAGCTATCAAAATTTTATACTACAAAAAACTTATTTAAAAGTTTCTAAAAATATGTGAATCAACCACTATGTAATATTTATCATTTACTACAAAGAAATTTTGAATATTCAGTACAGTAAACAAAAATAATACTATTTAATAAATAAACAGAGCATCTACCGAAATACCAGTATCAACTAAAATAACATAATTATAAAATTTAATTAATTTTAATAGGGTATAATCTATGAAAAAAAAAAGGCACTCCACAATTTTCTGTCCTTTGTAGCTCATCATAAATGTTGTCATCTCTCCTAAACCTTGCTCTACCATTCATTTACATAAGTGTCGTAGGTTAGGGTTAGGGAATGTTTTCTTCTGTCTCTCTTGCCTTCAATATATCCTGTGATATATTTCTAAACCCTCTTTCCTCATTATATGCCTTAGAAATATCAACTGTCTCTTTCTGATGTTAAGTATAAGTGACCTTTTTGTTTACATTGTCTCTAAACTTTTGTCACTGCTCACATGTTCTGTCCATATAGTGAACAGAAAATAAAATTTCTTTAAAAAAAGAAAAAATGACTGATAAATTTGTAAGATAGATTCTGGTGAGAAAAATTGTTTATCACGACACAGGAAACCAACTTTCCTAGCAGCAGACCTAGCATTCAATATAATCTTTCCTCTTCATGTCAGCAGAAGATATTAGTTTGAGATGATGCAATGAGTCATTCTCCTGGAGGTTAGCATCAGCCACGCTGATGGGAGGTAAGAAGGGTTTTCTCAGATTATTAAAAACAGAGCAGTTTCATTTTGGAGGCATAAAAATTAACAGGTCATACCTTGCCCCTGTTAACAACAGAAAGTAGATCATTTTTTTAGATCAGTTGCCAATTTGACCATATTGAACCGTTCAAGATTCTTTAAAGTTAAGATTCTTTCAAGATCTAAATGTTTACAAAAACAAAACAGTTTTCTTCAAGGAATATGAAGTGATTATGGTGAAGAGAAAATAAAAATTCTTTTTACCTTGTAATGCTTATGTTATTTAATGAACAGCTGTTCAGAATTGCTGCAAGTGCAATCTGAAAAACAAAATTTAAACAGTTTTGCACAAATGTTAGGAATAAGAAAGGAAATGACAATTCTCATATTTCTGGTACATGTTGGCACATTCTATAATATTTTTGTTACTTTGTTTTTTTGCTTTTCATATTGATAACTACTGCAAGTTTTCCTCTTGCTCCTTTTAATTATACCTATTTTTTATCACATTCATTAAATTTTGTGCCTTAACCTAGTGGTTAAGATCATAACGATCAGGAAATCATTCTCTCTAGTGTTTGTGCCACAAAGTAACAGTTCTTGGGAAGAAGCCGAGTGGAACTTCCCCCTTACCAATGGAATACAAAGGAAATGAGGATGAGTCAACCTTGTGCATATGACGATCCTACCCATGAAGGTATAAACTGGAGAGACTAAGGAACATGGCTTGTCTGAACATTTGTCGTGAAAATAAAGATAGAGCAGCAAAGAGGCTAGCAATGTTTCATCTGTGGGGAAAATGAGCTGTAAAGTGGATATTCATCACCTACAAGACCGTAAAAAGACTTTTGAATTTTGTCAAAGCTGAAAAGAGAAGCAGCACTAGATCAAAATATGGCAGCAATACTCCATTGTTGGTCTGATCTGACTCTTATAAAGATAGAGTATAACAAAATTCCATTTGAGATCTGAAGTTTATTTGCTATGAAATAAAAAACTGGGATGAAAATACTCCATGGTGATTGGCAACAATGCTTCTGCTAAGTGGAGAGGCAGTTGAAATTCATGTCAAAAATGAATAATAATTAACAATAATTCATGTATCTGTCTATATTTCTGAGATGAGGTATTTATTAGGTTGGTGCAAAAATAATGTCGTATTCTCACATATGTTACTATGTGAAAAAACGACATTATTTTTGCACCAACCTAATACATTGTTTGGACTTGTCTTCATCTTTGTTGCTATATTCACAATGTTTCAGCCGTTGTACACTCTGGCCTTCTTCAGGTGATTGGAATTTCGAATGAAACCCTTTATTTTGTCCACCAGGGTAGATTATTCTTGTTTCATGTACCATGCCTATTCTGAATATCTCAGTATCAGTTATTTCTTTTAAGCTGAACTTTCCAAGTTTTTGCTCACCTCCACTGTGGCCAGGTATTGAACTCACAACACTTTATGTCAAGTCACTGGATAAAAGCATTGGTTGAAGTAATCCAGTGACTTGACCCAAAGAGTTATGAGCTCAATTTATAATGTGCCATGCGTGATACATGCTTAGGCGATCATGTATCTTTTGATACATGACTGACGAGGCAGATTTTTTCCCACAGTAGGTTGCCATTTCTTTCAACAGTAGACCAATTGCCATCCAAGGCTATAGAACCTGGTCTGTCATGCTAAGGATATTAGCATGCAAATGAACACAATGGATTTGACTGGAATTTGAAGTGGGCTCTCCAATTCCTCAATCTGAGCCACTATCTCTCCACTGTGTATAAGAAAGAGAAAACTTCCTAAATTATAATATAAATGTTTAAAAAGAATTGCATTATGGGTCAGAGAAAAAGGAAATTTCACATTTAATAAAATTGAAAATATAAATAAGTTGGTCTTTGAATAGTCTGGAATTAATGAAACTTTTAAGGGAAATTTTTTCAGGTCTAACCTTTATGCATATACAGTTAATGTTAATAGAATTGAGTCCAAGTTAAACATACTAAAATCTTAAAATATTTCTACTTTGTTTTATTCAAAATAATAGAGAAAATAATTTGGTGAAATATTTACTAAAAATTTCTTCCACAACGAAAAATCAGTGATACCTCTTTAACTGCAATTTGCTTAACAATCAGTTTTTTTCTCTCGATATGGACATTTGAGAAAAATTGAAAATAGTCTGATATTATTTGATTAAATATTTTATATAAATAATAAAGCCGAAACATAACACATGATCTGAAGATTGCGCTCAAGCATGATGTTGACCACAGTGTCAACTTTTATATATATATATAAACAGATGAAGGAAAACGAACACCAAAATTTGAAGGTGTCTTGGAATAGCAAAATATGTCTTCCAAAAGCCAATTATTTAGACTTATAAGAATCAATGGCTGTCAGCCCAATGGACAGACCAATATGTAAAGTACAAATTCAAGATGTCAGAATGAAACAAGTACATAAGTTTAAATATCTGGGAGAATATGATACAAAAATTGGATGCATTAGAATAACAAAATATGTCTTCCTAAAGCTAAAGTTTTTGACAAATAACAATCAATTATAAGAAGACAGAATCAGGACAATGGGCAAACTAAGATAGTGAAATCAATTGATTTAACTTTTAAAGATATATATATATATATATATATATATAGCTTTTAGACAAAAGTTCAGGCACTCCTAGAGAATAGAGTAAAGGAAAGTGAGAAGAAAGGATTAATAATCAATTGTAAGATGACAGAATGAATGGTTGTCAGCAAAAGAGACAGAATCTGAAGGTGTATTGGAATAGCAAAAGATGCCTTCCAAAATTTAAGCAAAATATCAAGAAACAGGAAATTTTCACTTGAAACAAAGAAAATAGTACTGAACTGCTATATAATATCAGTTTTCCTATATGGTAGTGAATGCAGGACAACCTCATCACAGATGAAGAGACTTGAGGCAACAGAGATTTGCTTCTACAGACAGTACCTTCATATACTGACCATGCTTACTAACACAATGCTGGAACTACCCTACTGCAACACACCTAATTGTTAATGGAAAAAAAACTAAGTGCTTTATTCAATTATTATAGCACTGACAGTTATCTCAGTGAAAGAGTCGTGCAAGAACTAAACTTGAATGTTCACCCATATTGCAAAAGTATCACCATAGCCCAGAAAACTTTAAATACTAATTCAAGGGGCTTTATATTTGTAAATCTATCCCTTTGCTTTAACAACTAGTTGTATGTTGCCACCTGTTTGGATTTTTTGAAGGATTTGTGTTCCGGTGTGATACTTGGCCAGTGTCAGCATTAGAGGGTAACATTCAAATATGGTGGGTCCCTGTCCAAATTAACTGCAGACAGTACCCATCTATTCTGTGCATTAAATGTGGCAGAGATAGAAGAACCTTCACTATTTCCTACTTTATCACCAAACTGTAAGCCCAATGCTGTCAAATCGAGGCACTTTAACATAGAAGATCAGGCCTTCATCACTAAAGAAATTCAGAACTTGCATTTCACAATGGCGAGCACAGCAAGTAGTGAAGGACTCCTAACCACCATCATAAAAAACCAATGTGTGTAGATTACTCAGAGACGATAAACCTATACACAGAACTGGACACTTATTCCCTGCCAAGAATTGATAAAATGATTAATGACCTTGTTAGATACAGCCTTTTTTCTCAATTCAGTCTCAAAAATGCCTACCACCAGGTGCCGCCTAAAGAATCAGATAAAAAATACATTGCTTTTGAGGCAAATGGTCATTTGTTTCAGTCCTGTAGAATTCTGTTTCAAGTCAAAAACAGAGTATGATCATTCCAGAGAGCTATTGACAGAATAATAAAGAAAAACCTATGCAGTGCATTCCCTTAGATTGACACAATCATAATCATTCATACAGACAGAACACAATCAAAATATAAAAAGTTCTTGGAGGCTATTATGAAGGCTAAACTTAACCCCAACAAGTCAAAATCTGTGGCTTCAGTACACTCCATCAATGTGTTGGGATAATGTGTTGGCAGTGGATTTATCAAGCCTGACCCAGAAAGACTTTATCCCTTAAGAGAGCTACCTCCACCAGAAAACTTAAAATTATTAAAAGATGATGCTGGGCATATTCACATATTATGCAAAATGGATAAACAAATTTTCTAATAAATAAATTTCCTTAAAAAAAGTAAAAATTTCCCATTTGAGATGAGGGCACTTGAAGCTTTCAATCAATTAAAAAAAAGTACTAGAGTAGATTGCACTACAACCAGTAGATGAAAGATTACGTTTTGAGGTTGAGTGCAATACATCATATATTGCCATTTTTGCTATCCTCAACCAAGGCGGATGCCCAGTAGCATTCATATCAAAAACACTACAGGGAAGCAAATTAAAATATCACATAGAGGAGGCGACGGCAATTATTGAGGTGCTTCACAAGTGGAATCACTATCTATCAAGACATTTCACCCTAGTTACTGAACAAAAATCAATGGCTTTCATGCTTAACAATAAAAGGTGTTCCAAATTTATTTTCGTTTCTTGTTAGTTTCTCTCAACTGTATTAAATATAAAGACATACAACTTGAGAGCAAGATTTTGAAAATTAACACAGAGGGTAAAAATGAATGACAAACAGAAGATATTTCTTACCTGTGAAGGGGAAACAAGAAGGCAGACATCAGTCAACATAGATTTCTCAATGAATTCTTCGGCAGCTGGTCGAAGAATTTCAGCATCATTGCACGTTGTACACCGTGTCTGTAACATCATTAGAAACAATACCAGGTCAAATTTTGAAGAAAAAAATCCTTTCAAATTTCTACAATGAGAGTGAATCCTCATTAAGATTAACCCATTTTATTTATTTTGGTTATGTCATAGAATCTTCAAATGGCAGATTTGCTGAAAAAGATTCTCAAATGAAAGGCACTTAGCTCCTAGGAAAAACATTTCAGGGGGAGGAGAGGAACTGAGGAGAGAGACTCCATATGCATAATGAGGAAAGACGGCTTGGAGAATTTAACACTCACAGGACACAGTGAAGGCAAAAGGGGTCAGAGGAAAACAGTGAATAACCTACATAACAAGCTTTTATAAATGATTGGAAGAACTGGGATTAGGAGTAATAGCAAAAGGACAAACCTTACTAAGAACTATAAAGGACAGGAAGTTGTGGAGAGCCATGACAAAGCACATAGAATATTTGGACCAATATGCTCATCTTGATTGTTATACTCACAATGTATCAAGGCAGTGCATGATGTTAGTTTGATGTTAGTCTCAGTAACCTTGTTAGATCTTTGAATCAAACCTTTTATGGGGGTAGGTTGTTCTCATTCCACTTTTCATATTTATTCAGTTTTCTCTCCCAACAAAGGGGGACTTAAAAAAAATATCAGTTTCTCTGGCAGTTATGAGTGCAATCCTGATATATGATCATGCTGAAAAGTTACAAAATTCTGGTTCAGTGGGAAAAAAAAAATAAAAAAATGAACAAACAACAAAGTTGATGAAGACTAGTGTGTATTTACAGATACAAGTTATCTCCCCCTAAGCATGTAAAGATTACCGAGAACAATCTACCTATATGGATTGAATAAAGGGTTCAGTTTGAAATTCTAGCAATGTTACCAAGCAAAACAGATACCTGTAGGAGTCTGGAGGATGCAACAGCTGAAAGCAAGATGAGTATGATAATAAGTAATATTGTAGAAATATATACTACAACAAATTGATGACTTAGAAAATCTTTAATTTATGCAAGGATAAGTCATTTTGTTAATTTTTACTAAATGTTCACTCAATACAAGGCTCAAGAGCCATTCAAGGTAGAGGGTAACTGAATAAGGTTGTTGTATGGACATTAGAAGAGGAATTAAGTGCAGATTATGAGGATATGTAGAACAGATAATGGTTGATCCTAAACTTGGAGAGGTTAAGATTATAGTGATCAGGAAGCACTCTCTCGGGAGTCTGTACCACAAAATAGTGGTTCTCAGAAAGAAAGTGTTTAGAGCGAAAATTCCTTATAATGCAAACCACTTCCCTTTGCAAAAAGATTACTTACCTTCATATCTATTAAGAAACCTTCCAGTGGCCTGAGTGGGTTATGGACCGTAAGATGGTAGGATAATTTTTCCATCAACAATAATTCAAAGCCAAGAACAATATCAGCAAATTTTTCCCTGTCACCTTTTAGATTGCCAACAAACTGGTTAATGGAGACATTGAATTCTTCAACTTTCGTTGAAAGATAAACACTGGTTAATCTAGATATAAAAAGAACAGGAAAGCAAAATTACCACCAAATATTGTCAACTAGAAGAGGGGTTTTTTTTTTTGTATATAATGACACTACAGTATCAAGGTGTTATATCATGTCACAAAGGTTTATCACTTTTTTTGAAAACCTATTTTATACACACACACATTTTGTACAACTCCAAACATTATTAATGTGGATGCCTATATTTGAATAAATGTAATTTTACATTATGAAATGGACAAAGTCCGACGATTATTTTTTAAGACATTTTTATGTTTATACATTCTTTTTGTAGATACAAATATTTAAGTAAATGCTCTGTTTTATAATAAAGCGTAAAATCAACCTTGCTAACCGATACTCCTCTGTGGCTCCAATCGGTTAAGGCACGTCAGGCTTTATGACAGTTCTATATAGGATACAGGTTCAATTCCTGTCAGAGGACGCATATTTTCTATGAAAATTTCTCGGACATTTAGGCCAGTAAATGTTGTTTAATACTGTTTATTATAAAACAGATCATTTACTTAAATATTTGTATCTATAAAAAGAATGTATAAACATAAAAAATGTCTTAAAAAAAATAAATGTAATTTTGTTTAAAAAAAAACAAAAAAAACAAAACAAAAACAAGTGGAAATATGTCTGTCACAATCCTGTAATGGGAATGTAGATTTATTGCAAATTGAATTACAATTGTGGCATGAGGCCAAAGAGGAAGTGGAGTGAAGCTAGTCTACACTATCCTAAACCTAGTTAATCCAATTCACGATCCATTCATCCATTACAATTTACTCATTCACCACAGGAACTTATTCATCACCATTCAATCCACCATATACCATAATACCACATAGTCACAGAGACTCTACAAACACACACATGTCATAAAAATTTCATGATATAACAAATGTCCTTTTTTGGATGTTTTTATAAAAATATATAAAAAAAATTAATTACATGGAATGAGGAGGTAGGGGGATGAACAAAGAAGAATCTACAATGTTATTGGTCCTAACCTGGCATCTTGACCAGTCACTTTCCAACCACTGTAATGTAGCTTTCCTGTGCTTTTACTATAAATACTTTCATGGTAATTGATTTGACGAACTTACCTCTATGGTACCAAGACACCATGACTTTAAGTGCAGTACTAGATTGGCAGCAAGGTCTCAGTTTTTTACAGTTGAAATGGCTACATGTAACCCTATGTTCTATGCTAACAGTTTCTTTTCTCACACAAAAAAATTAAATGTAATATCAATTGTTATCTTCTATCTTAATTCTTGTTCTTTTAGTGTCCTTTCTCCTTAATAGTATATTTTTCTTATATTCTCTAATACTAAGTAATCCCTTTCATCTTAGTGGCTTATTACCTTGCTTGGGGTGAATTGATTAAAAAAACAAAAAAAAAACAAACAAACAAACAACATAGACCACTTGGTCTTATCTGCCATATTTTTGTTCTTGTCTTGAAGTCTTGCATTCCTTTGTCTCTATTCCTTTTGTGAGTTAACACTATTCTTAGTTTGTTAACCTTTTACCTTATTACAGTTGCTTTGTCTAGTTCTGACTTGCATATAGATTGTTTGCTTCGTATTATTTTTGCTCTGTTCTTTTCTTTCTCTTGTTATTGTTTATTGGAAACCTTGTTGGGCATTTAACCATGTGGCCAATTACTCCACAATGTGTACTCAACTGCACATTTAAGAGACTTAATAAAGATAATGTGTTTTTAGGCTGCTTTCATCCCCCTTCATATTGAAAACCATGGTCTGGTTCAAGGTGCTTTAGACAGCTCAGCCACAGCTAAAAAATGACAAATCAAATAGTGGTTTTCCCCTAAGAAATGAAACAGGTTATAATCAAGCTTGAGATCATTTTTCCCCCTCAAATGCACATGCAAGTAGACATAATTCAGTTTAAAAAAAAATAAACAAGGCATCTATTTAAATATGGCATCCACTAAAAATAATATTAAAAGTAGTAAGAAGTAATATCAAATTGAAAGTAAAGTCAATTCCTTAGAAATATACAAACATATGTATTTCTTTATTACTGTAAGCATTATTTTAATGGGTATATGTATTTGAGTTGATATACCTTTTTTCTTTTTTTTTTTTTTTAATTTTCTTAAACAGTGAAATTAATAACAACTGACCTAGATTGAGAAGTATTAGGTTGGTGCAAAAATAATATCGAAAAACGATATTATTTTTGCACCAACCTAATACTAGAAAAAATTGTACCTCTGACAGGAATTGAATCCCTATCCCTTTTTTTCATCAGGGAAACTGTTTCTACAGCCAAAATGTGCCTTTGTCAATTCAGCTATGGAATCTATATTGATAGAGTAAGGTTTGAATTATTTTAAGGAATGCACAATTTTTCTCATTAGATAATTCAAACCTTGTCTATCAACGGGGCTTCTGTAGCCAAAGTGGTAAAGGAATGCTTCAGCTATAGAAACAAGTCTCTTTAATGAAAAAAGTGGACACAGGTTCAATTCCTGTCAAAGCCACAATCTTTTAGTAGAACTTCTCAATCAAGGCTGATTGTTATTAATTTCACTCTTTAAAAAAATAAAAAGATAGGAGTAATAACTAAAACATGTTTACCCACTAAAAATAACATTTATAGTAAATAAGAAATAATGGTGGATAAAAACTCCTTTTAAGAAATCATTCAAGTGTGCATAAAAACAAAAATAAGGCATAAATTGCTTGGAATGGATGGAGAATTGTTAAATTTAATCAGACAGCCATAAAATCTTACCTAGCTCAATAAATAAAAGATCTACTTTATATAAGCAGGTTCCTTAACATAAAAATGGATGTAATTTTGTTGCCTGCAGCTTATTTTTTATTTCCAACCTGTGCTGTAGGTTGATGGTGTAAGACGCAATGAAAACCAATTAAAAAAAAAATATGGGATAACACCTAAAATATGTGTATCTTCTAAAAATAACATGAAGAAAGAAATACAGGCTGGATATCCTTTATCTGAAATTCAAAAATCCAAGAACCTCCAAAATCTGAAAGTTTTTCAGGTGCTGACATGACTTGCCACAAATGTAAAAATTTCAGAAAATTACTGGGAAGGTCCCCAGGTGATGTGCCACTGTTGCAATTGGCCTTATCTGACCTGAGTGGGGGTTACCCAGCCCAGGTATATAAAGACAAGAGAAAAATTACAACCTGAACCAATCATTTACATTTCTGCTTCATTTTATTGCATTGCAAATATATTTTCTTTTTAATATACACAGTAAAGAAATAATGTTATTAGAAAATGTTATAAAGGGGGAGAGCCAAGGAAGAAAAATTTATTCTCTCATTTACATTTCCCCTATTATGGGCATTATTATATCCATGATATAATAACGCCATATTTCACGGACAGAACAGAATGGCTGAAAAGAAAATGAATGACAAACATGCTTTGTCCTCAGAGAGAATTTTATTTTGCAAACTGTAGCATTTGTTGAAAGACAGATTTTGCCTCAACCCAGGCAACTTGGCTTCAGCTAAAAAAGCAACCACTTGACTGGCTACTCTCATCACTTTATGAAGTGATGTCACAGTCAAGTGATCCATCTCCACTAAAGGGAGAGAATCGCCTTCTGTATGCCTACAATATGAATGACTTAAAGACATAAAAATGTAGATCAATTTAAATACAAAAGATCCTTTGTTATTGACCTTCATCTATCGGTGGATATAGCAGCTAGAATTGTTTGAACAGAAATGCAGTTACAAAGTGAGAGGCTTGACACTATAGTTATTCAATGTATCTCTTTTTCTATTAGTGATAAATTAGTACACTTGGCAAAGTCTGTTAACTGAATTTAAATCCCGACTTCTGAAAACAAGAAAATGACAATAAAACAAGGACATGAGCAATTTAATCACTTGATATATCTACAAACACTATCCCTGATACTGAACACTGTTCCCTATAAATATACCAAACTTAACACACACACACATTATATATATATATATATATATATATATATATATATATATATATATATATAATAAAATATAATAATAAAAAGGCTTAAACACTAATATTCCATGGTCATAATTTATTCCATTGGAATCGTAAATACGATCCAATTCATCAGACCTACAAATTCAAAATTCAGATAATTTATGCCCTGAAAAGAAGAAAACTATAACAACACATGAAAAATTAGATAAAAAACTTAACTGCAGTACCTTGTCAGTTGTTTCTAACAAAACATACACACACACACACACACACACACAGTGTAACCTGGATATAAGAGAGTTGTCGGGACCGGAGAAGAAGTCTCTTATATCTGGGTTTGGTCTATTTCGTTTACATTAACACAGGCTCTAATTTGGGACCAGAGAAAATCTCCCTTATATCCGGGTTACACTGTGTGTGTATGTATGTGTGTATATATATATATATATATATATTATATAAATAAAAAGAAAGGACAGCAAGATATATAATCCGGTGTTCTTATAGATATTTTTATTTTTAGAAAATAATGCTCAATGTAAATTTACAGAGCATTAATATTATAAATTAATTGATTTAAAATATGTTTTTTTTCAGTACACAGTTCTAACCATGTTTCAAAAATGGAAGCTAAAAGCTTTGAATTTAATTCCATTTCATCCTCAAGCGAATTTTGGAGTAACTTATTTATTACTGGGTTTTAAAGGCACAGCAAAAAATCATAATTCGTGTTTCCAAAGATATAGAGAAATCTATTCATCCAGACAAGGGGTGTTTGCGAGTTCATTATTGCTGTATTTTGTTGTATCAGTTATTAGTTTATGATGTCAATTTTTTTTTGGGGGGGGGGGGCACTATATATATATATATATATATATATAGTGCTCTCCCTAAAATTGACATCATTTTATCGTCTATTAACATAGCCAATTCTCGCTCAAATTTTAACAAAATGTGTAAAAACTAAGTTGACTGTGCAGACTTCTCTCAATGAGAATCTACCAGGAAGATAGATCGAACATTCCACTGATAATGACAATGTGCTGTTGAAATGGCCACCATATTCAGCTAACTTGACACCATGTGATTTTTTTATATTGGGCAATATGAAAAGACCAGTCTATATCCACCCCCTTTTTTTTTCTACAAGCCTAGGGGAACTTAAGTGGAGAATCACTGAGGTGCTGGAGAATGTTATGCAAGACATGCTACAACATGTTTGGCAGGAGCTGGACTACCAACTTGTGTTGTATCACAGGTGGTACACATATTGAACATTTGTGAAGCTTTGTGAAAGCGGTTATAAAATCTACATTTCTTTGAATATCTTGTTTGAATTTTGATAAATAAATATTTTATTGTTCGACATGAAGCCTATTTAATTTCCTCTGCCTAGGACATGTAGTTACTCAGATATTCGCACTATAAATGATGTCAATTTTTAGGGGGCACCCTGTGTGTGTGTATTTTTATATAGATTTAAAGGATGATGTATTTATGGATTAAAATGCTCAATATCAGGAATAGAGCCTGTGTAAGTATAGAAGTAGGCTCACAAACATCTATGTGAGCATGTTTGTTTCTAAAAGAGAAATAAATTTACTTACGTGATGTCACGTGGATGATAATTCATGACCGAATTATGAAGATAGAAACGTTTAAAGTATGTCATGGCTGTTCCCTATAAGACAAATTCATTTTTTAAAAACATCAGCTCAGTAAAAAAAAAAAAAAAAAAGAAAAAAAAAAAAAGAAAATGACAATTTTATAAATGGCACATCAAAACTTGTATAATTGATTCAGTCATACACATTTTCTTTTGTACTTAAAATTATAAACTGAACCAGACTATCCTTTAATTGATGCTTATGACAAAACAAATTATATTTGGGGTATGAATTTTCTTAACTCTGCAGTGACCAAATGTTACAATCTTAAAAATCACAGGATTTTTAGTTTAAATTATCAACATTTCTAAAACCATTTCAAATAACCACATCACCAAATCTTACAAGGGAGGAATTTTGTGGTATTATGAATTACATTTTTAATAAAAAATGAAGTAGTTTCAAACAAGGTTTATTGAAAATTGATTTTCATTTTCTACGATTTATCAAGCTTTTGCAGGTTATTTAAAGCCAGAAAATATGTTTTTAGATTGTAAGAACATGTTTTTTTTTTTAGATAATAATGGTTTAGTGATACAAGTCTTACTAAATAACTCATAGCAGGAGAGAAGTGGTGGATTCATACCTAATCAGAATTTGATAAACTAGAAATTATAGTGGATATAAAGTGGGAGATCAATTCTATATTACAATCAATAATAAAACTCATCCTTCACCTTGTGTCTATGGTAGACTCTATACCTTTATATTCCAGAGAATACAAATAATTTTTCACAAACATTGATCGATTCGTTTTCTACAGCTTAACCTTTTGCAGGTTATTTAAAGCCAGAAAATACTTTTAGATTGTAAGAATTTTTTTGAGATAATAATGGTTTAGTGATACAAGTCTTATAATTAACCCCTAGCTAGGGGAGAAGAAGTGGATTCATACCTTTTCAAGGTGCATAAGTAAATATAATGAACCTAATGAGAATTGGAACTCAGTTCTCCAATTAACAATTCCAAGGCATTATTCATTACACCATCTGCACATCCAAGCTTAAAGTACCAAGTATTTTCAATCAATTACTTATCCAGGATTGACATTGCTTAACTTCAGTGATCATACGGGAACCGATGTTTGAACATTATATTGCTGTAACCCGTTTATGCCATTATTGTTACATGTGCTATGGATAACACATTTAATTAATCCTGAAGCAGGTACATATAAAATAAACTGTCACAACTGTTACTCACAATATAGTGGGGAAACTTGGAAAAATTAAAAACAACATTTAGGAACACAAAAAGGATCTTATATATATATGGTATATTTAGGCAACAAGTATTCATCCAAACAGGTTTGATTAAAAAGAAACTGACTAGATTTGTTTCTTTAATTTTTCATTGTATTTTATCAATATTTTTTTTGAAGAAGTATTGATCCCAATACACAGCACCTGTGTATTGGGATCAATACTTGATACAGAGATGGTCAAAAGTACTTAAAAAAACAAAAACACAAATTTGAACTTTGGACAGTTTATCCACAATTTTGATTCCAATACACAACACATTATTCAAAAACTGAAAAAAATTAAACAAACATACATTGTTGGTTCTTTTAATGAAACTTGTGTGTGTGTTTGTGTGTATATATAAGTAATCAATGATAAAAAAAAAAAAGAAACAAAAAGTTAATGCTATAAAATAGCTACAAATAACCACATTTGGATCCACAATTATTCCTACTCAATAGCCTCTAGTTTAACTTGAGATATAATTGTTACTGCCCACCCAATAACCATTATGATAATACAATAGACTTTATTACCCACAATGCACCATTGACCAGCATATATAAATAGTCAGACCAAAATACAGCATACATGACTTGAAGATTGTGTTCAAGTATGAAACAGGCTATAACTGCTATGTGTTAATTTCAGTGGCCACTTTATATTCATATACACTCTTTCCCTAATATTGAGCACTTAACCCATAAATATAGCATACCATAAAACTATATATATATATATATATAGGATTAATAGAAATATAAAATTTTTCACTGAGTCGATTGATTTTGCTTTCAGCATCCCGACTCTAGAGTTTTGTAGATGGACCCTCTAGCAATCATTCCATCCACTCCTCAGGGGGTATCAGCAATTTATGCATTTTTCATTGGTACAAGTTTTTTTTTCATCTTTTGTGTGCATGCATATATATATATATTTCTTGAAAGGTTTGCACATTCTGTTTTCCAACAGAAATATATTTGTATAAAATGTTTTTATTGATCAAGAATGGTGAAGTAATGGATACAAGTTCAAAGATTGAAACAGCACCACCCTACCCCACCCCACTCACTTTGGAAAAAACAAATAAAAAAATAAAAAACTCCTCCACTGTCTTCAGTTACACCCACGTCCTTTATTTCATACTTCTAATTTCTAATGTAGCTTCTAATTACCCATAAAATGAATTTATATTTACATGCAAATGAAAAATTACATTAATACAAATGTAATATTCTTATGTTTCAAATGAAAATGCAATAAATTCACTAAACAAAATAGTAAAATCTTTTTTTCAACAAACTATGACATTTCTAACAAACATTTTCCCCTAAAAAAGTTAAACATTTACAAGGTAATCATTTTTACTAATAAACACTCAGTTTCAACAGACAGTTCAGTGGATTTGTGAAATCTTTCAATTATATACAATATTAAAAAGCCAAGAATAAAGAAAGATTCTCAACTTACCAAAACATATTTTGGCATTGGTGGTTGAAAGCAGTTACAGAATTCTTTCATGATATATTCGTAATGACGACATAGATTGTGTTCTTCAGCAGGGGAGAAAAAAAATTCTTCTGCTTCTTGATCCTGAATAAATAAAAATTAATGAAAATGACAAGTAACAATTTTGTCACCTTTTAAACAGACAGGTAGGAAATTGTCATAAAATTGACAAATGCTTGAGTTTAGCAAAAGTCGCTGATCCGCAAATATTAAACTTGTAAACACCTTCCCAATTTACTAACACCTGGAATCAAATTCTTGATTTGTCAATAACAATGACTAATAAAATGTCTTGCAAAATGCTGCAAACTTTCCTTTCTTGCTCAATACAAATGCATACTTTACAGTTCACCTTCCTGGCAAATGTTTTTTTTTTTTTTTTTTTAAATGAATTATTTGCATATGTATCTGTGGTTGCAAAACGCTGTCCTTTTTGGTAAGGATTATTGAAATATTATATGAGCACATGGCTAAGTGGTGAGAATGTTCACTTTATTACCATGGAACTTGGGTTTGAATCTTACCATGGTTGATTTACCAGGAAGGCGATCCTAGCATGTGAAAACTTTGGAAAGTGCTTGAAAAGAATACCACAGGTTGACCCAAACTTTGTGAGTGAAATTGAGTAGATGGAACTATTTGGAAGCTGTCGATGGTTAAGCTAGCACAAGATCACAAGTCATTGTGACCAAGAGTTTGAGTGTACCAGCCTTGCTCAGACTGCTGATCATGCCAGATAATGTGCTATCTCCCAGATACTGGAAGTAAGGTCTGCTCAGAATGGTTGCAATATAAACCACAGGTGAGCTCTGTGGGTGTTGAACAAACACAAATGTGCCTGAGCAGGCGTCTGCAATAGGGATTAGCTAGTCACCTTAGGAAACAGGCATACTTGGATACAAGCATCCAGCCATTTCATTACTATTGACATATCAAAGATAGTATGGATTATTTGCTTGTGTACACAACTTCCAGGAACATGTTGAGGTTCACTCTGTACAAGGTCTGTGGGAAACTTGAGGTAGAGGGTTACAGAGTAAGAGGCACAGTTTATGCAGATAGGTTAGGGAAGATTAACCCTAGACTTGAACAGGTTAAGATTGTAGTGATTGGGGAAACATCCTGTTGGGAGTTGGTTCCACAGAGCATTGGTTCACAGGAAGAAGCTGCCCGAGTGGAACTTATTTCTCACCAATGGAATACAGAGGGTGGCTGGCCATGAAGACTAGAACTGGTGGTACCAAGGACTGCAATTAGTCCAAGCACTTTCCACAGAAGTAGTGATAGAGTTGCAAGAAGCTTGCCACACGCTGTAAGAGAGGGGTTATAGTTGGAAAATGATTTGTCACCCACAAATACACTGAGAAGCTTTTGGACTCGATCAAGACTGGAATGTGAGGGCTGGACAGCCTCCAGCCAAATATGACAGCAGAACTCCATTTCAGGCCTGATCTGGATGTTGTAAATTTAAAAGATGGCATGAAGAGTCAGGTACTGACTGGAATGGTACAGGGAAATGACCATTTTTCCTGCATCTTTAATAATGGGTCGTATGTATGAGTTCCATTCGAGGTCTGGGCTTAGTTGAAGGCCCAACAGTGTCCCAAGATATGGGGGCCTCCCAGAGGAGACATCCATTCATTGTGACTGGTGGTAGTTCAGGATTTGAGTGTTAGTTTTATTATCATAAAATTGAATGCAACCCACACAATGTTTTTTTTTTTTTTTTTTTTTTTTTTTTTTTGTGGCAATCCATGCCTTCCATTTCAAATACAAATTCAATTAAATTTATTTATGTATTCTGCAAATGTAAAAATTCAATGCTTCATTCAGTTTTTTTAGAAATTACTCTATCCAATGATATAAAAGGTGTGCTTTCTCAGTCTAACATTCTTGGCTGACGTGAAGTGGAAATACTATATTGAATCCATTGCTAGATCAACTGCTAAGAAAGTCTGGTCATTCTGTCATGCTAGACATTTTTTTCTCCCCAGAATCTATCTTACATATTTATAAATCTACCATTCATCTTTACTTTGTTTACTGCTGCCACATCTGGTCCAGTGCTACCACTGTATATTTAGAGATTTTTCATGAAATCCAAATAAGAATCAGCAATATTATTGGTCCTAACCTGGCGTCTCAGCTTCAGTCACTTTCCCATCGCCATAATGTAGCTTCCCTGTGCCTTTTCAATAAATACTTTCATTGTAATTTTTACAATGAACTCTTCACTATGGTACCTAGACTTTATGAATTTATGCACAGTACCAGATTAGTGGCAAGGTCTTATTAATTCACAGATGAATTGGCTAGATATAACTAAGTTCTATGCTAACAGTTACTTTTCTCACACTTCTCGCTTGTGGAAATCTCTTCTGGCTTCCCAACCAACTTTGATCTTCAAAAATTTAAATGCAATGTCAATCGATATCTACTGTCTTGATTAGTCTTCTATTCTTCTCATCCTATAATGTTACTTTTTTTTTTTCTTGTTCTTCCACACTCAGTAACCCCTTGTGTCTTAGTACCTTTACTGCCTTCCATGGGGTGGATAGGATTAAAAAAAAAAAAAATTTAGATTAATAATTTATTATGAACTTATTTAAGAACACAAATTTAACAGATATTTTAATGATCTTGGCTAAAAACATCACTTATGATGTGTACCAAAGCATCAAACTGACTTATTACATGAACAATAAAAGAGAAAACTGAAATTGTAAGTTTGCCCTCAACAAAATGAATTCAATGACATGATTAGCCTTTGATCAGTGTAGTATCTGTGCACTACCAAGATCAGTGTTCTGAGAGTTGAATAAAATGACACCAAAGAAAGCCTACTTCCTTTAAGAAAAATACAAAAATAAAAAAGTCACATTCTTATTATAATTCATATTCTGAATAATTGTCACTGGTATAAAAATATAAACTATGAAACTACCGTTAAAAAGTTACATTTTTTTTTTTTTGTGTGTTTGAAATTTTTCCTTTATGTTATCAAAAACTGAGATGTTTCTTTTGGAAGCAAATTGTTACTTAAAATAAAAATTGACAGCATTAATATTTAATAAACAATTCTACAAAATTTTTACCAATTCTTTTTATAATTTTCATCTACTCTCTTTTCATCACTGTGTGTTAAAGGCATGAAATATTTTCCATACATGAGGCAATCATAACTGTGAATGTCATTTGCCCAAAAAGTGGTTGCACCAAAACTGTTAAAATATCTTTACTTCATCAAATGGTTCACTCCACAAAAAATGAAAAGGTTAAAAAATTAAAAGGGAGATAATTTATTATTTACACTATATTCAGACTATCTTCATCTATGTTGTTATTAGTTTCGGCCATTGTGCCCTCTGGTCTTCGTCAGGTGTATATCAATCTGAATAACCTACAAGAAATTCTGAACGGAATCCTTTATTTAATCTATGGGAGTTGACTGTTCTCATTCTACTACCAATGTTTAGGGACATCATCTAGTTCTTATTGCTTTCCTGTTTCCAGAGTCCAAGTGCACACTGCCTAGACTAAGGATTGAACTCACACTTACTGACACAAAATTTCTGAATCAACACTTTAATTCACTCTGCTCAGTACTGAAGCTTAACATGGGGGAAATCATGATCAAGAATTGCATGTATTCTATTCTTTGCAGTTGTGCTGGAGAATGTAAAGAGGAAACAAGCTGCCTTGATAGAGTGCAGAATCATCTATGTGGTCATATGGGTGATGAATTATTTTCCACTCTACAACCCTCATATTAGGTTGGTGCAAAAATAATGACGTAATAATGTCATTTTTTGACATTAAAAATACGTCAAAAAAACGACATTATTACATCATTATTTTTGCACCGACCTAATAGATGAAATGTTGAAACCCTTTTAATACTCTATTGCTATTTCCATAGCAAGCATTCAGATTCACTAGTTCTGACCTTCACAGCTAAGACTTCCCTCCACCCACCTACTCCGTTAGTACACCCAGACAAATCATGACCCTACCCCCATTCCCTTCAGATTTCAGTAGTAGTAAGATGGATTGATTTAACAACATCCAATTTGATACAAAAAGTAAATATAAACTAGAAACTAGTGTAACCAACCAATATAAAATTTAAGACTTACACGTTCACTTAAGCATTGGCCAATATAGGTGTTATGATGATCAAATTTAGTAGCCATAGATATTCTATGTACACTGACTCCCTCACTGGTTTCACAAGTATTTCTCATTATGGGGGACCTTCATTGAGTTCTTTTATTCTAAGTGTCTTATGTTTTGTACTCAGAGTCTTCCAAAGAACTTTGATCATCCATTGATTTCTCTGCCCTGTCGTCTTGTTCATCTACATAGCCATTCAAAGCAGCTTCACTTTGTACTCCCTCAGAATTTTGGCTAGCTCTAGACTGGTCTGCATAGGCAACATTACTTTTCACTATTCTTGCATATTAATGCCATGTTTTATCCTTTTTGCATTATGAAATTTACCTAATCTGGCACATTTTCTTTATTTCTTTTGTACCATGTTTTCATTACTAGAATAAGACATGGTTAATGGAGCTCTAATCTGTCTGCCCATTAATAACAAGCTCTCTAATCTGTCAGCATGTGGTATCGTCTTGTAACTCAACAATAATCTTGATAGGAAAGTTTCAATCTTCTCTTGCTGAGAAGAAAATGCTTTCAATTTGGACCATTCGCTCAGCTATCCCATTTGATTGAGGGTGGTAAGGGGGTGCTTTCTATGGGACACAGCCAATCTTCCTTAACAATGAGCAGAGACTTCAGAAGCATTATCAGTTACTAATGTTTTAGGTACTTCATTTCTAGCAAATATTATGTGTAATATTTGTTTTAGAGTAATAGATTTTTTTATCATGAACCCAGAAAACTTCAGGCCAGCCAGTAAAAGTGTCAACCAGTATTAGACATAAACCTACCCTGTTAACTTGTGCATGATCCATATGAACTCCAGACCATGGTTCTGTTTCCTTAGGTCAAGAGTGTGGCATAAGTAATTTTCCACATCTCAGGTGTGTCCTGGCCACTATGCTTCCAGTTTTAACCATTTTTTGTAGCAGTTATTCCACAATGCACATCATCATGTACACTTTTAATTACTTTTTTTCTACATTTTTTCTAGTGGTACAACTAAATCCCCACTACAAATTAGACCATTTTCTATTGATAGTTTGTGTCTGGTTTCTTTGTATGTTCTTTCTGCTTTTGAATAATTACTCCGTTTATTGTTCCTTATTCTAAATAAAATTCAACTTAAGATTGGAACTTGTAAAATCTCCATAACTAGACTATTCATAGGCAACACATCTGTTTTCACCCAATGTAAAAAATTATCCTCAAATTTTGTATGTTCTTTTTCATTTTGTTCCTTTTCAAATTATAGTTGGGACAATGCATCTAGGTGTGGTATCATGTTTCCTTTTACGTATTCTATATCATAATCAAAAGCCATTAACTTCATAGGCAATCTTAATATTCTGTCTGATGTAACTTTTGGCAATTTATTCCCAGGATGGAATATACATTCTAAGGGCTCATGATTGAATCACAACAAAAAGTTTTTCCTAATAAAAATTGTCTTGCTCTGGTCATACTTCATACAATCACAAGTGCTTCCTTTTCAATATTAGAATCATTCAATTCAGCTGGTATCAATGTCCTGGAAAGATACATCACTGGGTGTCCTTCCTGGGATAAAATTACTGATATAGGCAGGCAGCTCCTGTGACGGTGCCAAACTGTAATGGCTATGCTGTTTTTTTGGAGCCATCAGCGATGTGGAGAGGAGGGACATGCTGCATGGGCAACATCTTGTCCTCTATACCATACTGCCTGGGCTTGATCCTACCTTATGCTTAACAGTAACCAGTGAGAGGGCCTTGCTGCTGACTGTTCTGGGTGGAGAAGCATCCTGACTAAACAACTAATGTCAGAAGAGGAGAAACTGAACAAGGCAACAGAAGACAAGCAGACTCGCAGTAAAGAATGCTGCAGCATAGACAATTCACAGATGTGACAGAGACTGCCACTCATGAATTGGCTTGTTTAGCAACAGGTGGTGATGTTCCAGTGGAGCAGATGTCTGGGATCAAATCTAAGGTCACTAATTTACTGGCAGAGGCCTATCTAGCCAACAATGCATCCTATAGTTGTCATTTTTCATCTAAATAATGCCTTGCATGAAACCACATCATAGTTAATAAAAATGGCATTCAGTTGCATCATCAATCAGACATATTTTCTATTTTTACATTATATGCAATGTCAGGTAATTTTAGTAACATTAATTTAAATATAAACTCCATGAAATTGCATTGTTATAAATATAAATTCTATAACACTTTAATTTAAATGTTAAGTTGGTTGTTTTTGTTTAGCAGCATATCAACACCTCTATGGGTTATTTAATGCTGAAATCTAAATATTTTGTACACAATTTTATTTTTGGAGTCATAATGATACAAGTTTTACTAATTAACCTAAAGGGAGAAGAGTTGGATTCATGCCTTCCCCAAGGGTATTTGCACATAAGTTAATATAACAAACCCATCTGGAATTGGAACTTGGCTCTGATTAACAATTCCAAGCCATTATTCATTACATCACCAGCAAATCCAAGCTTATGCAGCACATGGTATTCCTAAGTAGTCAACCATCTAGGTACTGACCAGGCTCCAGGTTGCTTAACTTTGGTGGTCGTATGGGAACAAATGTTTCAATGTGATGTGGCCATAAGCCCAAGTTGCTTATGGTTAACTTTTGATGACATTTTAATGCATCCCAACCAAAAAGGTATCGCCTTAGCCCTGACAATATTAATGTTGTTTTACTTGAAAGGGATTAATACCACAATTTTTTGACAAATACAAACCTGAATACAATTATTTTTTAAAGTACTTGTTATACTTTTATTCGTTCTTTCTTCTTCCAAGATATTAATTAAAACAAAAAAAATATATATTTTTCTGTGTACTTTCCCATTTTTGATTTGCTTTTGGTGGCAGGTGCCACTTCAGTAATTTGAAATATAAAAATAACAAGTATATCATCGCAACGCCTTCTTGCAACACAACAACGAACGCCTACTTGCGACACAACAAACGAACGCCTTCTTGCGACACAAAAACGAACGCCTTCTTGCGACACAAAAACGAACACCTACTTGCGACAACAAACAGGCAAAACGGCACCCAAGACTGCTGCGGACAGACGACCGACCGCAACGGCTTTTGTCGCCCAAGAAAAGACGCCAAACGACTCGCGCATCTTCTTGTAGTCTTAGGTCGAGTCCATTACGGTACTCCAAGGTGTGCCCGGTGACAACACACACATGCAGTTCGAGGACGTTTCCACGCATGCTCATTACACTCCTCCCTGATCTCTAGATCACACAAATGGCAATGTGGGGCAGGCCGTTTCTGCCTGGTGCTCCGTCTCAGTGGTATAGTCTCAAGCGCCTCCTCAGTAGTGCTCTCTTCAGACGTCTCGCTGAGCTCATCCTGCATAGGTTCATCAGGCATGCTACTCTGAGGTGTGCTCTTCTTGTTATTATATTTTAACCATCGGGGCTTCATCATCATCATCAGAAGAACTAACGTGGTTGCTGACAGAATAATCCTTCCCGCGAGCTGGACGCACATCTTTTATGTGGCATGGTATTCCATCAACAGAGACGGAGTGTGGGCTATTAATTTGTGTCACCGTATCCTTGTTGAACTGTGTCGTACACCTTCTGTGCGGATTTTTCATCCAGAAAGTCTCTCCTACCGTATAAGGATTGGCAACTGTGTCGTCACGCACCAAATTTGCTTCAATACACTTAATGCGGACCCTGAAAATGTAGGTTGCATTCGCCGGTGCAGTTGAAGCTGTTTTATTGTCCTTTGGGGTAACATTGTGCTAATATACAGCTTCCAAAACTGAACACCATGTTCTCATCGCGATGCACTTTATTGTACGATGGGATCTCTCAACTATCCCATTCCCCGATGGTATGTGGGCACAGCGAAATCGTATTTGTACATTCCACATCTCAAGCAGCTCAACCAGCAGCCCTCTTTCACAAAACACTACTTCCAGCTCCTTGATGATGCTAGCAGAGTCTTGGTGGTGCAAGGGCTTCCAAATGGAAAAACGACTGGGGCCACAGTCTATCAACGTCAGGTATAGTTGATGTCCGAAATGGGTTACATCCATCGCAACCCTGTGCCAATTTTCCGCAACATCAAGCCTGCCCGGTTTCCAATGCAAAGGGGCCGGGTCGATTGACTGGCATTCCTTGCATCCCCTAACCACCGCTCACACCTCAGCTTTTGTTACTCTTGGGTCGATCAACTTCACAAAATAGAGTGTTCTCTTCACACCAGGATGTCCGCTGGATTGATGAATGGCTCGTACTTGAGCAACATCTCGCTCTTCAGCCACAGCGCACATAGGTTCTCTGGGTTCCGTTATTTTGCGCATTTCATTTAACCATCGCTGCGGTACTCTAGTAAGTTGGTCGGCTCGATTGTTGCAGGACTTGACAAGCTCTACATCAATGTCCTGCTCATATTCTAAGGCCAACTCTTGGAGTGTGGCTAGCCGACGTCTGATTAGCATCTCGGAGGCTGCCTTGGTGCGCACTCTCGTCCGTCCAGACAGAGTGTCAGCTACCCAGCGATGCACACATGCTGAGTCTGTCCATAAATGAATGGTTTTGGCCTTCCATTGTAATGCAAGGTTGACACCTTGCAACACAGCATCGAGCTCAGCCAAGTTGATGTGCTTGTCTTCATGCACCGGTCGGAGCCAGCTTGCGTCTTCTGCCACTGCGCCATTGCTCTCCACAACCACACCGGTGGCTAAGGAGCTTGCATCTACCCACACGGTTACATTTTGCTCACTGATGCACCAGTCACTTTTCACTGGATCGTCCTGGACTAGTCTCTTAAAAATGTCGTCGATCATCTGGGCTAGAAAAGGGTCCTGCACTTCATCATCCCATCCAGTGGTAACAATGTTTGCCCTCCACTTCACAAATGCCATGGCGACACGTAACCAATCACATACAGAAAAATGACCAGTGAACTTCCCTCACAGCGAGAAGACAATTCGGCGGGTAAGTTTATCGGGGACTACCAGAAGTTCACATCCACGACGCCATTGCAGTTTTCCTTGCTCCTCCCAGACATGCAATCCCAGTACGCGTGTGCCAATTCTTAGCCACTCCTGGGTTTTACTTGACAGACCAAACTGCTCCAAATGTTCCTTGACGCAGACCACAGAACACACACTCTCCTTAATAAAAACGTTGTCAATATAAGAGGAGGAGGCTGCGTTGACGATCTTGTCCTGGCTCAAGACAGTATTAACAATGGCCCGCATGATTAAAGGGGCAACATTGAGCCCAAATCCTAAGCAAGTTAGACAATACCTTTGTCCCTCAATCTCCACTGTTTGGAATGGCCAAAGGCACTTGTCGATGTGTACCTGCAAATAGGCCCGGCGTAGGTCCAGCACTGCAGCATTTGGTCCTAGCTGACGCCATTCCCGTAATTTTTGCGAACAAACATCTGCATTGGCCGCGTACGCCTCAACGTACTCATTGAGTTCCCAATAGTCCATAACGGGCCGAACCTTCTGTTTGTTTTCCTGCAGAATGGCCATGAGGGGGATTAAACCCTTAGGGGGTTCGAGTTCCTCTTCCAGATAAGGAAGCAGCCAGCTGTTATCTACCCAAATCTGGAGTTCCTGATCATATTCCTCCTGAATTTGTGCGGGAGCTGGATATTCTGCCAATCTATTTCTTAACGTACCCGGAGGTTGGTTGCCAGCCCATTTCCAAGATGCGGTCCACCTCCGAGTGGTCTCATCGAATTCTACTTTAAAGTCAGGCTTGGTAATGGTGATGGCAGCAACGACTGGTTCGACACACTGCGGAAACTTCACCTCACAGGTGCCAGTTACAGATATTCCTCCCAACTGTTTGATGGCGTCTAGTCCGAGCAGGAAGTCAAATCCAAGTAGGTCTCCATGACTAGGGCTTCCATAGCGATGGACGGCTTTGCACCAACGCTAACTTGTACCACACCGATTCCACAGCAGTCAAGTGCACCTCCGTCTACTGTAAGCACACGTGTTGATTTTCTTGTCCATGCATGACTTGCGGACTAGTGACTGTGTGCATCCTGTATCCACCAGAGATATACGTGATATTCCATTAATACGAATGGTCACTACAGGCAATGCGCCATTTACAAGAGTTTTGGGGAGGAGATTGGCGCTGAATTCTCACCCTCTTGCCCATTTCCCGGACAACACCGAGCAATGTGCCCTTGCCGATGACATCAATAACAAGTGATGGTCCGTCGATGCTTGGTACCAGCACCTTTGGATGGTTCACGACCCAGGAGACAATCGCTCGCCCTATGATTGGGTCCATCACATTTATAGCACCTCGTGTGCACATCTGTTTCCTTCAACTGTGCAGCCACTGCGGCCTGCTCCGTAGGACCAGTGTACTTCTTCAGAATAGCGCAAGCTCGTGCCAACACATGTGACAAATCCAGGTCTTCCATCTGGGATGACGCTCTTAAAAGCTCCTCTGCATGCTCAGGCAATCCAGCAACGAATGTACACTGCAAACACTTTTCTGATACGCCACCAAACAGAACCGCGAGTCTGTGCAGTTCTGCCAAAAAGACATCGACCATCTCCCCTGGCTGAAGGCGACATGCTGCAAACTGCTTCCACGCGGAGAAGGGATCTAAGGCGAAAGCTGTGTATAACGCTTTCTTAACGCAATTGAAGTCTGCGCGCTTCTCCTCACTCAATTGCTGGTACACAGCATATGCGCCACCTGCCAAACGCATCGGGATAACACACTCAATTCGCTTCACACCACTCAACTGACATATTAGTTCCGCCTTCTCCAACCATTCAACTACCGACTGTCCAGAATCGCTTCTGTCGAACAGTGGTATCAGCTTCGGGTAGAAGGCCATAACGCTGAAATAGCTTGTGCGAGAAAACGGGGAAAAAAAAAAAAAACTTCTTGCAACACAAAAAACGAACGCATTCTTGCAACACAAAAACAAATGCCTTCTTGTGACACAACAAACACCTTCTTGCGACACAAAAACAAACGCTTTCTTGCAAACCAGAAACGAATGTGGCACAAAAATGAACGCCTACTTGCGACAGCAAACGAGCAAAACGGCACCCAAGACTGCTGCCGTCAGACTACCGACTGCAATGGCTTTTGTCGCCCAAGAAAAGACGCCAAATGACTCGCGCGTCTTCTTCTTGTAGTCTTCGGTCGAGTCCATTATGGTACTCCAAGGTGTGCCTGGCGACAACACACACATGCAGTTCGAGGACGTTTTGGCGCATGCTTGTTACATAAAAAAAAAAAAAAAAACTTTTCAAATGGTTTGCTATCTTATTAAGCTATTAAGAATTAATTAAGAATAGGTTTTTTACAAAGTTTTTTTTTTTTTTTTTTTTAAGTCCACTGTCATTTTCATCAAAGTTACCAGATTTGATAGTAAAATGGGAAGACAGTTTTAGTCAATAAACTTACAAAAATGTCCTTGTTTACGTATTTAGAGTAAAATTAGCAGCAATACATTTTTATATAAAGTTATCAACAATAACTATATATATATATATATATATATAAATATAAAAGGTGCGATGGATAAATTATCGTCTAAATTATGCAAAAATGAAAATAGCACTGACATCTCATTTTAACAGGTATATTTACCAAAATTGCACAAAAATATCTTGAAATATTAAACAAATTTATACAAACACTATTTGCTTCAAACATGGTTTCCAGACAACTTCAGAATCTTGTGCAACTCTTCAGGACAGTCTCCTTGTTGGTGAATGCTGCCATAATCTTTGCATTCATTTCATCTTTGGTATTACAAGGAGTTTTGTTGGTCTCACATACCCCACACATAATAATCAAGGGGGTTGCAGTCTAGGGAATAAAGTGGTCAGATGTAAGGGGAGATGCAGTTTCAGAAATTGTCTGACACCTATCACTATGTTCTCCTACTTGTGTCTAGCACAGTGCAGAGTCCTGTTGCCAGACATAGGGTCTTCCAGCAGCCACCCTCCTCAAGGCAGTTGATGTAGGCCTCGGTGTTGAGTCTGAGGCCCTTACCAACAAATTCAGGGGTTTTCTTATCAGAATGATCAGAGTGAGTTTTCTGAGCTGCCATACCTTTAGTTTATAATTACTATTAGACTGACACAACTCTTTCTGAATCCTCTGTACTTTTCTCAGATTGACACCCAAATACTCTGAAATGTTCATATAAGAGCTTCCAGTACAAATGCCAAACAATATAGTATGCTGTTTCCAAATTTCTGGCACAGTGAATTATGTCATGGTGCTTTTTTTCTTACAGATGGTACCCAACTAAACCTACTATAATGTGCAGCCAAGAAAATCAAAAACAAATAGCGTGAAAGTGCAAAATTAAAAATATAAAATGGCACCATTTTACTCATCGCACCTCGTATAGTAAAAATCTTTTTTTTTAAGGGTTTCACCCCAAGCAAGGCGGGAAGCCACTAGGATGCAAGAGGTTACAGAAAATTTGGAGCAAGATCAGATAGGAGTGATAGAAGATGAGGAGAAGGGTAGTGGATAGATCAAGGCAACTGGAAATGTTCATTAACATTACATTTGAATAGCTGGAGATTATAGCTCTCAGGGAAACTGGAATAGAGAAGGGAGTTCCACAGGCGAGAGGTGCGAGACATGAAGCTATTGGAGTAGAAGAGACGGCTACATTTAACAGTTTCAACAGTGAAAGGGTGAGAGCAGGATGCCAGCCTCGTAGGGCACTTGAACTACCAACAATTGAAATTACCAACAATACATCTTTTTAAAGCAAAGTGACCAGCAATAATACATTTTAACTATAATCTAAATTAGTCATCATTTCAAACTGTTACTGAAATTATTTTTGGTAAAAATCAGTTTTGTAGCTAAATTTGATAAAAAAATAATTTATGCTATCAATTGTTTTTCAATCAAATTCAGCTACAAAAACTGACATAAAAATATAAATAATAAATTATAATTATTCTTATATCTCTGTTTCCACATATCAAATCCTGAATTACCTGGGCACCTCGAGGTGGTGTAATGGTTAGCAAGCTTGTCTCGCTAGAACAATTACTACTGAGTAGTGAGTTCGATCCTCACTGGATGCCCCCTTACATTCGGCCTTGTGCCACATCCAAGCTACGCTTGGAAAATCATTATCAAATCCTGAATTACCTCCCTTAGATTACTTTACAAAGCCTCAAATTTTAAGCATTGATAGGCTTTGAAAACCAGTCAATGGTTTGCTAGTATGTAATATTGCATTTGGAACACTATTTTTCACTTATTTCTCGTGGTAGACTTTTCATATCTCTAGGTGGTAAGTCATTTTTTTTTTTTTTGTTTGTTTGTTTTTGAGTGGTCAGAAATGTTGAATCATATAATAAGTCAACATTTCATTTTTTATTCATGGATTGGAATAAAAATAAAACTAAAAGGTGTGCTCAGAACATAGAAGGTCATTCAGTATTTCGTATGCAAATATTATTTTGAAAATTAAACTCAGCGATGCGCTTTTTACATCTTGTTCTAATAATTATTTTGTTTTGAAGTACTTATTAGGGCCTAATAAGTATTTCAAAACAAAATAATAATAATAATTAGGCACATCTTTTTTAAAGCCAAATACATAACCGAAAACCCTGTCTGGTTTAAAAACATTTCAGGGTCATCTGAATAACTTTAAAGTCTAATGGACATAAAATTTCTAATTTATTCAACGCAAAAAATTAACAATCTCCTAAAAACCGAAGATTCTACACTGCCTAACATTTTCCTTACTCAACTGCTTCCTAGTAGAACTTTTTAAACGTAATAAAATGAATTGTTATTTTTTCTCTAAGAAAAATAATTCTGTGATTGACAATTCTACTACTTGTTGACGGAAATAAATAATTTATTGCAGATTATTATGAAAATACTGACCGACATATCGCCTCGATGGGATTTTATGAATTCTTCGTTTGCATTTCTTCTCAACTGAGTCAATTCAAATTCGGATTGAAACATCCACCATTTCTTCTGTGTACTGAGGGCGAACATTTTTGTTTTCTGCCAGACTCTGAGAAACAATTAACAGGGAGTTTATTTTCTTGTTAGTAAATATTAATGTTCAAAAAAACTTCTCACTGTCAGCTTACTTAAATTTTATAAATCTGTAAACATCGTCTAGGACGGCCATTTTGAAATTGCCATGTGTTTGGAAAACGGAAGTTCGCAACCGGAAGTGTGAGTCTTTAATAAACAGTCTCTTTTTTATTTTTCAGACACTAGCTTTTTCCAAATTAACAGGTAAATAATTTCTTTTATTTTGAATTTATTTATTGAGGTTAAGTTTTTAGCCAAGAAGGGATTATTCTATATTTTTATATTTAATTAGTACTTTTTTTTTTTTTTAGAATAAACGACATGGACTCGTGCTTTAATTCTTTCTTTTGGTAACTTGTCTTTATGATTTACACTACAGTTACACACAGATTTTTTTTTTTTTTTTCTTTTTCTGTTTAATAATCACAATACCAAATTAAATTTGATATTATGATTTAATTTAAGGATTTTGGTTGATAAATTAATATTTTCTGATTTGAAGTTTAAACAAAAAAGACGGTTATTTGTTTTGCTCACATAGAACCGAAAAATGTAAAATCCAAATTTGCTGTATTTTGTTAAGTAAAAAGTAAAAAACCAATTTTATTTAAAACTTTTTGACTTTATTAATTTTAAAAATATTTTCTTAGAACGTTTTCAGCATAAAATTTGTGGGAAAGTAATTAATTAACGATATTCATAAGTTGTTTCCGATAACAATGAAAACCTTTTTTAATACTAAATTTAATTCTTTAATCTTAAGCAAATTAATTTAAGTGAGTCAACACTTTTATTTTTTGTATGAAAATACCTTTTTCTTTTGTAGTTTACTTTGCTATGTTCATTTTTTTTAGATAAATTACATCGTTACTTACAATTGGTTATTAATATTCTATATTCACCTACATAATAAATTCAGTACCTCCTTAGGTTTAAAAAATGAAAAATCTTTCTTGAGGCTTTTTTTATTTTAGTTTTTATCTCAAGCTAAATATAGATTTCTAAATTTAGTGTTTCCAATAAGCAAAATACTTTAAAAAAAAATTAAATATATTTTATTGAAATCGCTAAAAATGTCTGATTTTTTTTAGCCATATTTACAAACAAATACAATTCACTTAGAACAACGTAATTCTCTTTATTAAAAATTTAAAAAAATCTTTCAAAAATAAAATGTACTTTTCTGAAACTTTATTTGAGGAAGATTTTGTTGAATTAATTCGATTTAGAACAAATATTACGTTTTTTTTATTTAACGCAGAAAAGCATTTGAGATGTTGTTGACAACTATCTCCAATCTCCATGCTTAGAATTTTTTCTATAAAAATTACTTGTTGAGGAATATAATGTGAGCGCTTTTTTTATATAATTTTTTTAACTAATATTAAAAATTTTAGAAAATATTCCAAGTTTAGTAATCTAATGTTTTATTAAATTTTAGGAACTTTGGTTTTAAATTTACTATAGTTATCAGTCTTATTTTCTGATAATGTGTCTGGAGGTTCATATTTACAAAAATCGCTTATACACAAAAAAATTCTTTTAAAAAATATTCTGCGGGTCGCTGAATTACATTTATTTCAATATTATGGAGTTAGGCTAGGTACTGATTGTATATAGCATCTGGGTAAATATTAATCTACCAACAGGTACAATGGAATCAATTTGAGGACAGAGGGTAGTTTTTCCAACAAAATAAGGTTAATTCAAAGTGGTTATAGGTATCACCTTGAGAAAAGACATTTTACAAGATGTACTTTTTATTGTAAATTAACATCACTGTAGTAAAAGAAAGAGTAGGGAATATACAGAAGTGCAACCAAAAAGTGGAAAAATTGTTTTATCAATGCAATCGATATTTAAAATATCATTCATTATTTTTCAAAACGTCCACCTCCACTATAACTTTCTAATGTTACATCCTGAAATGTTATGAAATCATTCCAAAATTTTGGAGTTTTTGCAGTGAATTCTTTCATGATTTCTAACAACATGAGTAATGTGAAAAATTGCCTTACTTCAGTTAAAAAAATCTTGTCTTTTATGTTTACAGATAAAAATGTCAACAGATTCTTCAGCCACTGAACTTGAATGCCAGCAAATTGTGGCTGAGCTTGAAGAAGAATTCAAATATCGTTTCACAGATGAAGATGAAGAATATAAAGCCACAACATCCCAATCTACACCTCCACCTCCAGCCATAATACCATGGGCTGTACGGCCAAAGAGGAATTATGATTGGTCAAGGTATGTATATACTTAATACAATTTTCAGTTTATATTTTCTGCCATATGATTAAACCTTAGCTGCTGTCAAACACCTCAGACAATAGAACTATTATCAGTATCAGTGGCAAAAAAAACTCTATCTTATAAAATACCAAATCTAAAGGCTGAAAATTTGTCAAATTCAGCTCTGTCTGTTAAAAGGCCCTTTTTTACAAAGTCTTTAATGAGTATATAATCAATTCTGCATGTTTTGTATTGGACAACAGTAAATATTCATCATTAATATACAGTTTATAAAATGTATACCATTAAATATTTTCATGGTTTACAAAAAAAAATCTCACTACTTTTTTTATGTAACTCATGCAAGTACACAAATATGTTCCAACTTAAATTCAGTTTTGTCAAATTATTGTTAACTGAGTCTTATATATTGTATATACTAAAGATTATTATTGAAAGAGTTTATCAATCTTTAGTTAAGAATGGTGAGGCTCTGGTTGTTGTTTTGGATATTTCATAGGCATTTGGCAGGGTTTGACATACAGATCTTCTCCAAGTTGAAAGTTTATGATATTTCTGAACGAATATTTGATTCAGTGTTTCTTATCAAATTGCAAAATGAAAGTTATCTGGAATGGCCACTCTTCTAGATCTTTCTACAATCATGCAGCTGCCCCTCATAGCTCTATTCTTGGACCTACTTTGTTCCTAATATTCATCAATGACTTTGCTGATGTGTTAATGATTATTGCTGAAAGAATTTATGAAGCTTTAGATAAAAATGGTGATGCTTGGGCTGTTTCTTTGGATATCTCGAAAACAATTGACAGAGTTTGGCATACTGGTCTTCTTCACAAGTTAAAAGGTTATTGCAGAGTAACTATGCCATGCAAAATAAAGAACAGAATTGTCCAACAAACAGAATTAACAAAGTTTGTGATATGTCCCGGAAAGGGATATATTTGTTCAAAGTAGCAAAGTGGATTTGGACTACTGTAGCCAAGTAGGACAATCTAGCAGGTAACTGTAATTGACTGGTCCTCGTCGTAGTGGTAGGCAATAGGTGAAGACTATAGGCGTCATATTTATGGCTGACACCAGCCAATCATATTACTGTGAGGGGGAACCTAGGTGTATGCATATTCATTACATCGCCTCCCCCTGAGCTAAATTTTCCCATGAAATTTAGCTTCAATATTTTCTTTTTAGTGTCTGGACTTAATGGATTGATTTTTTTTCCTAAGTCTTTTTCACCTCAATCCTCCTTGCAGTGGTGGCATTTGACACACTGGTACCTCTGGCCTTGAGGTCGGGGATACCTCCTTTGGCAAATGTTGACTTGCTGGAATGGGAATTTCAAATGTGTCATACAGGACTTCCATTGGAATCTCTTCGGTATTTTCCATGACCTCTGTAGTGTCTCTGGGTCTCAATTGATTTCATTGTCTTTTGCACCAAAGTTTTTTCCCTTTTATGTCATATATGACCTGTCCAATTCTTTTGGTTATCATTCCTTCTTCCCAATACATTTTTCAAGCACTAAAGTTCTTGAAAAAAAACTTTGTCACCTGGCTTATACGCTTTAGTCATATGGTTTTCTTTTTTAACAGTTTTCTTCTCTGGACTAAGCAACAGCCCGTCGAACACAGAGCGTATTTTTCTCACAAACATTAACTCTACTGGCGATAACTCTGATGTCGTATTTGGGTTTGGCATGATTCTATATACTGCCAAAAGTTTCTGAATACTTCTTTCATTCGTGTCCACGCCTTATTTTTTCATCAACGTTCATTTAAAGGTGTCCACAAATTCTCCGCCTGTCCATTCGATCTTGGATGATATACTGGCATTGTCACGTTTCAATGGACAATGATCTACAGAATTCCTTGAATTCTTTTCCCGTAAACTGCGTTCTGTTGTCGCTGACTAAAGTTTTAGGGAGTCCAAAGCGACTAAAAATTTCATTAAGTGCGTTTATTGTATTTGTTGCACTCAGATGTCTGCACTTAACAATTTCTGGCCACTTAGTGAAACTGTCCACAATGATCAGGTAATAAGATCCATTTATGGGCCCTGCATAGTCGATATGCAATCGAATCCATGGGAGATCTGTCTTTACCGGTGGATCCCTTGCTGCCAGTTGACATCCTCTGCACTGTTTCAACAAATTTTCTATGTCTTGGTCCATCCTCGGCCAATAAGTATAGCTTCTCATTAGAGATTTAATTCTCAAAATCCCTGGATGGCCAGTGTGAAATTCTTTTAGAATTTTCTTTTGCATAGTAACCGGAATTACAACTCTATCTGTTCGCAGATTGAAAATGGTGACGCACTAATCCCTTTTTTAGTTGTCTCGTTCAACCAAACTTGCTTTTTCATTTTTTTAATGAAATCTTCATTCACCGCTGCTTTTTTCACATCTTCTAGCATAACCAGTAGTTCTCTAATAGTGTTGCATAACAGACTCAACAATTCACTTTCGTCACTTAGCGCTGCTATTACTGTTTCTTCCAGCGATTCCGTATATTTAGGTATCAATCTTGATAACCCACCAGCCTGACCTAGCTTCTTTGAAGGCACATATTCTATTTTGAAATTATAATTCAATAGAATTACACCCAATGCTGTAGTTGATTTGCCGTGCGAGTTGATATACCTTTTTTTGGAACCAAATATTGTTAACAGCGGTTTGTGGTATGTTTGCAGAATAAATTCTCTTCCATATAGAAACCTGTGAAATTTTTTTACAGCATAGATTATTGCTAAACTCTCTTTTTCGATTTGACTATAATTTCATTCCGCGGACAGTAACATTCTCGAGGCATGTGCTATTGGCTTCATAGATCCATCCTCGAATTTATGAAGCAATACCACACATAGTCCCTCATTACTGGCATCTGCTGCTACAATGATTTTCCTCTTCAGGTCAAAATGCGCTAACGATAGGTTTGCTAATAGACAGCTTTTTATTTTTTTTAAAAGCCTGTTTGCATTCTTTCAACCATATCTACTTTGCACCCTTTTTCACTAAATTATTTAAAGGAGCTCTCTCATATCATACATTTTTGGGATATAAATGCTATAGTAACTTACTAATCCCAAGAATGTCTGGAGTTTAGCTACATTATCAGGTGCTGGCATATTTTTTATAGCCTTAGCCTTTTCTGGATCCGGTTTTCTTCCTTTACTGTCAATGATCTGCTCTAAATATTTTATCTTTTTTAAGAACTCGCATTTTTCAGCACTCAGCTTGAACCTGTATTCCTCAATTCTCTGAAATGCTGCTCTAATATACGTTTTGTGCTGGGCCTTGTTTTCACTTTTAATCAAAATATCATCTAAATATGTGATTGCATACTCCATACCAGCCAACATTGTGTCCATTATTTGCTGGAATAGGCTTGGAGTTACCTTCAATCAAAAAGGAAGACGATTTAGTTTAAAAATCCTTTTATGCGTGTTTATTGTCAGGTACTTCGAACATTCTTCACTGACTTTAACCTGAAGATAAGTCTCTGACAAGTCCAACCTTGAAAACACTCTACCCCCGCTTAATTTAGTGAATATATCCTCCAGAGATGGTAGAGGATACGCATAGTCTTTCACACAATCATTTAAGCCTGTCGAAAAGTTTGCACACACTCTGATTTTTCGGTTTTTCTTTTTTATGTATACGGTTGGAGACGCCCAATCCGAGTAATCGACTTTTGAAATTATGCCAATTTTCTCCAACCTTTCTAATTCCTCATTTATTGTGTCTAGTGTCGAAAATGGTACTTTTCTCTTTGGTTTAAAGATTGGTTTAACATTTTCTTTCAATTCGAAGTTGATTTCTGTTTTTGTGCACAGGCCTAGTCCTTCTGAAAAGACGCGAAGGAATTCGCCTTTCAACTCCATAATAAATCTTTCTGTTTGCTTCGTCTTATAGTTCTCTATGACGTTAACTTTGTTACAGAAAGAATTCACCAGTAATTCCCATAAATTAAACAATACGATCCAGTCTAAACCAAAGAGGTTTACTGAACCAGGGAGTACATACACTTTCGATTTGTGAATTTTTCCCATGAACGAAATGTTACATTTTAATTCACCTCTAAACTTAAGTCTTTTTCCTGACACTCCCCTGGCAATTTTGTCTGTGTTAGTCAACGGTGGGTAACTGATTTTTTTTTTTTTTTTTTTTTTCCATGTTTGCTCATTTATTACCGAGATATCACTTCCTGAATCAAGTAATAATTTTACGGTCTTCCCATTTATTTTTACATTGAGGTATTTTCTTCTTTGACCCTCCCCAATTTCGTTTTTAGACAAAACTACGTTCACCTTTGTTTGAGACTTTGATTTTACATTTCTCTGTTTCACCCGACAATGGGAACTTTTATGGCCTACATGCCCACAATTAAAACATTTTTTATCCCTAAAGAAACAATCCTTCTTTATATGCTGTCCTTCACACAAACTGCATATAATTTTTCTTTCTTTATCTTGTATCCACTTCTGTTGTCTTACAGTTTGTACTCACGAAATGCTCTTCTCCTCAATCCGAGTATTATCTTTTCTTATGTTTATAAGTCGCTGACATTCTTCCGTTATTTTTTGTAGCGTAATCTTTGTATCCTGTTCTTTGCTAGTGAGGATTCTTGATCTAATTTCTCTGTCCTTTGGTGTCGTCAGACCCTGCACAAAAGTTAGACACTTGAACATGTCGCTTGACAATTCCTTTAATTTAAATGCCTCACACTGTACATTAACCATACCTGCATAGATGACAAAATCATCATCATCCTCTTGTTTTAGGATATTTAGACACTTGTATCGTGTATGAAACAGACTATCTCCTTTATTGAAAATTTTCGACAAAATTTCTACTGTTTTGCTGAATGTAATTTCTTCTGGCTTCTTTGGGAGGATTAAATTCACATATTTTGTATTTTCTTCTGCTCCCAACTTCTGCAACAATAGTGATTTTTTTTTTTTTTTTTTTTTTTTTTTTCCTCGTCAGACGATTGTTCACATCTTTTTGTAAATATTGTTTCAAACCTACGAAAATAAGCCGAAAACATTGAACCACTGTCAGGGTCATATTTAAATTCAGAAAGTGAATTTGAAATTCCTTCAGCAGAAAAAAATCTAGAACTCGGTTCTTTTGTCTTAGATAATACGTCTTTCCAAAGTGCTTTATTGTCTTTTGCTTGTTGTTTGAATAACTTTTCAAACCTTTCTTGTTGCTGAATAAATTGTTGTTGTTAGAATTGTTGCTGTAAAGTGACTTGTAGCACCTTAGTTAATTCCGTAATTTGTTCCATTCTGCCAACGTATCCACAAGAAAAAATTTTGCTCCAATTTATGTAGACAATAAAAAATTTTCTAAGTCCAAACAGGGGGGGGGGCAATTTCTTACTTTCTGTAAGTGTTGCACAAGTTTTTCCTTTTCTAACATTCCTCGTTAATAAGCGTTAAAACAAAAATGAGGGAAAAATGACCTACTTTCTGTAAACGTCGAACAAGTCTTTCTAACATTCTTCGTTAGTAAGTGTTATCAACTGTTTTTTTTTTTTTTTTTTTAACTTGTGAGGTTGTTTTGAATCTCGTCGCCAACTGATATGTCCCGGAAAGGGATATATTTGTTCAAAGTAGCAAAGTGGTTTTGAACTACTGTAACCGAGTAGGACAATCTAGCAGGTAACCATAATGGTCTGGTCCTCATTGTAGTGGTAAGCAATAGGTGAAGACTATAGGCGTAACCAATAGGCATCATATTTATGGCTGACACCAGCCAATCATATTACTGTGTGGGGTAATCCAGGTGTATGCATATTCATTACCTCAGTTTGCAATAAAAAGAAAAAGGAATATTTTATTGAGTACACCTTTTCCTTCAGCATACCCTAGAAAAAGCAGTCAATTCTTTCTTCTTTTGACAAAACTATATTTAATCTGGGGAGGTAAAATAAAATATACTTAATGAGATTTCCTGTCTGCTCAGACTTTAGGTACACCTTGTATTAAAAGTTAGTTTCATACATTATAACTCTCTTCATTTATACCAAGGGGACGAGGCAGAGGATCAATTGTTAGTTTTCATTTTGTTTTTAGTCTTGTAATAAAATGAACACAAAAGCAATTTAAGGCTGCAATCCAAGCTTTATTCAACTAAAAGCTAGATACAATATGGCAGCGGATTCACCAGCCTTTTATTTGTGTTAGTAACAAAATTATGTGGTTCTGGTGTGTTAGTGTGGAAGCCCACCTATATCTATAATTCTCAAAATGTGTGTGTGTATGAATGTGTGTGATTGGATGTTGTTTATGCATTCCGTAGTTTTCATTGATGAAATTTTTTTTTGTTTGATAGATAATTCTTCAGTGCCAGTTTTGAGTCCAAATTGTTGGTGACAATGGCTCTCCTCTACATCTTTCATAAAAACTTTAATAAAAATAGTTTAAATTATTACAATAATATTATTTATGATTATACAGTTCCCTTTTCAGGGCCTTCCCCTTCAAATTGTTATACACACACACACACACACATACATACATTTAGAGATGTGCCTCAGTTGCACCCAAATGTTGTTACTAATATTGATTTTTGAGTGGGCTGACTTTAAACTTAAACTGCTCCAATTGAACAGCAAAAATTCCCAGTAATGAAAGACCTGGTCAAAGGCGGGTTGTACTGCTAGTACATGATATAATAGTATAAGTTTCATAATCATGAAGTATTGAACTTAAACAAGAAAATGCATCACAATATGAATTTTATTTATATCTATCTGGTGCCTTGTGAAACATCTCCACTCTGACTTGTCCCTTTTTGCCACTTGTCCCTCACCCCAGAATCTTCAGCCTATCGCTTCCCTCCTCTTCTCCATAGTACTTCAATATGTCATTCTTGCTTTACTCTTTCTCCTTTTCCCTTCAGGTTCCCAAGTTACTGCCACATTTCAATCCTTTTTTGGGTCTTCTTAACATGAATTATATTTAATACATCAAAAACTTTGTTGATCTGAATTTTCTCATTTGCAAAATTATTTCTTTACTTGTGAAATTCTCTGTTTTAATACTAACCTTTTAAACAGAATTGTTTTTTGGTTGGGTAACAAGTACTTAGTATTTTAATTTCAACCATTAGAAAAATAAGTACAAAAAAAGAAAACAAAGGTGTTAAGTTTTTATAAAGAATTGTAATTGTCTTTAACTATTAAGAAGAGTCCTTAACATATCCAACATTGTTTGAACTGCTGAAATGCTGGAAGTTTGCAGGATCAGAGCCTATTTATTTGTGACTGAAAAAAACCAAAAATCTGGGCGGTTTTGCATATAAACTCCGTTATATAAAAAAAAAAAAAAAAAAAAATGAATACTGTAAAATAAAATAATTTTTGTCAATCAAAAAAATTGACACAATGGGACTTTTGATGTTAGCTGAAACCAAAGTTCATGCCAGAGTCTCGGAGCCTGGTCAAAACAGATATAAGCTGACACCTCTGGGCTAGAAGCAGAAGAGACGGCAAGAGTGACGAATAGAGACATTAACCCAGAGAAATCATCTATGGGTAATGTAAGAAGTAGTAGTTAAGAGATCATCTGCTAATGACATTTCTGCCCTGCTTAGGACTGAGAAAAACGCAATAGATTGACACTGACCTATTTCTAACATTACTACTATCCCTATCATAGTCTGACTTCAAATATTACCACTAATGAACATTTCTCCAGACTTCTAGCAATACCTGTCTTATTAACAAACTTTTTGCTACATTGAATAACAAAGGACTCGCTTATCACTCTAAAGAAAATAAATAAAAATATATTATTTATTTTATACCCTTCATTGCAGTTCATTTTATTTCCGAAGTTCCAATAAACATCACCAAGAATACCAACACCACCTAACCACAATGTTAACAAATTGGTTAATCTTAATCACTCTGAATTCATCTGCTGTCCAAAAAGTTTATCCTGCCACTGAAAGTGATTATGATCCCTGAACAATAGTGTGTTTGAATTTCATAGTTGTGTTGTCATATCCTACTATGGCAACAGAAAACAACTTTGAGTGAAATTAACAGTAAGGATACTGCAATTGAGAACCCTTGAAAAGGAATGCAGTGGAAAGAGAATTAATATTAATAATGCAGAGTGTTAAAAGTTAATGGCAAATAAAAGCAAATATATTGCCAACTGAATATATTTGATTATGAAATTAACCTATAGAAAAAGACAATAGGAAAACTGTCATAGTTGCTGACACGTTTCGTCCAATGTGGACTTTTTAAGGCAAAAAAAAAATGAAATGAATTTATTAAACAAAGTAACTAATAATAACAAAACAAAATGTCCTTAGCAACTGGAAGAATTTAGAGAACGCTATTTTCATACTGTTAACTGAAAATTACAATATCTCCACACGTGACGGTAATTAACATAATTTTCAAGTTGGACGAAACTTGTCGACAACTATTACAGTTTTCCTATTGTCTTTTATATTTATAAATATTTGATTATGTTATTGTGTCATGTGGGTGAAAATAAGACAAACCACCATAAAAACAATGTTTGTAAAAATTTTGTAATTTCACATGTATGAATAATCTTTTTCTTTCTTTTTTTTTTTTCCTTTTCCTTTATAGTAATAATCGTGGGGAACACTGGAACAAACACAGACAAAGAAATTATCATGACGACTACCGCCACTCTCGCCGGAGTGGTGGAGGTGGCGGTGGCTACCAGAATCAAAGAGGTTACTACCAAGATGATCGTTATGGTGGACACTCTGGACACAGCAGACATTATCGTGGTAGTCATTCCTCAGTTTTCTACTCAGGTCAACATGAAAGCAACAGACACCATCCATACAGGAAGAACTAAATTATTCATTATTCTAGTATTTGGATCTGTCCAATTATTTTTCTTCTCAATTTTTTTTTTTTTTTTTCATGTGAGAATGTTATAAAGAATACATCACTCATGCAAAATCCACAGATTTGGAAAAAAAAAAAAAACTGACAAAATATGAATCTTGTTCATAATAAAATAATATTTCAATTGTAATTTATCTTTTTTCATTCATTTTCTTGAAGACCTTAAGGGTTCTGAATTCACATTGATGTTGTCTTATCCTTCTTTATTAAACCCATTTTTGGTATCTTGTCAAATTCCTTGGAATCATTTTGTGCTGGGTGGCTTAACAGAGAAAGAAATAATTTTAAAACATTTTCAACTTTGTTTCTTTTATGAATATTACCCAAAATGCTGATTCACAAGCAGAACCATTTCAAATTATGGAAAATTGGCAAAATTCCACTTTACATTATTCGGACTATTGTCGCCATATTTATCCCAATGTTTCGGCCATTGTACGCTCTGGCCTTCTTCAGGTGGTTGAAATGTTGAACTGAACCCTTTGTTTCGCTCACTGAGGTAGACTGTTCTAGTTCCACATGCCATGTTTAATGGATGTCAGTTATCAGTTCTCTCCTGTTAATTCCCCTCTCCAAGTTCTCCACTGCCTTAACCGGGTATTGAACTCACACTCTTTGGGTCCTGTCACTGGATCTAACCAACGCCTTTATTGATGATGTCATATTATTATAGAGTTGACATGAGTCAGGTTATGGCGGTTTGAACATTGAGAGCCAATGTTTATGGGGTTTTTGAGGACACATGGCACAGTGGATAAAGAAATATAAATTTCTGGGTATTACAAACCTAATGTCTTCAACAATCATTTTTTCACCAGTGCTCATATTGCAATTTTTGCTGTTATCATTGCATGTTTTTACTGGTAAAAAATGGTTGCTGAAGACATTAGGTTTATAATACCCAGAAATTCATACACAGACGTCCTCAAGGCACTGGATAAAGGCGTTGGTTAGATCCAGTGACAGAACCCAAAGAGTGTGAGTTCAATACACAGTTAAGGCAGTGGAGAAGAACTTTGAGAGGGGAATTAACAGGACATAACTGATAACTGACAATCATTAAACATGGCAAATGGAACTAGAACAGTGAGCGAAATAAAGGGTTAAGTTCGACATTCCAACCACCTGAAGAAGGCCAGAGCATACAATGGCTGAAACGTAATAAATATGGCGACAAAGATGAGGAAAATAGTCTGAATAATGTAAATAGTGTACATAATGCCTCATCTCAAAAATATAGACAGATACTAAATTTCTAAATTGTATCTCCTGCTTATCTTTATTTTATTTTTTCTACTTGGACAGAGACAGATTAGTCTTAAAATCCTGAGAATGCCTACTTTCAGGAGAGATATAGTACTTATCACTTGAGGAATGTACTAAAAATGCCAAATAACCATTTCAGTCACAAACTCCATTAACCCTTTAGTGTTCAACCCACCCCATAAACATCAATGTTCAAACTGCCATAACCTGACTCATGTCTACTGTATCATAATATATGATATCATCAAATAACACAGCAGGTCACACAAACAATGAGGCTTTGAGAGCTGATATTTACAAGTTGGGTTTGACTGTGTTGAATGCTGAAGTGTTAATTGATCAGAAAATATCAATTTGTAACTTTATTGGATAAAAACTAATGAAATACCAGTTTGTTCATAATAAAATATTTCCCCAACTGTAATCTTTGTTTTCATTCATGTTCTTGCAGACCTTAACAGTCCTGAATTCAAATTGATATCATATCTCTCTTTGTTGGATCCATTTTGGGACCTTGGCAAATTTCTTTGAATCACTATATGCTGGGTGGTTTAACACTTTAGCATTCAACACACTCAATCCCACCCCATAAATATCAGCTATAAAGTGTCACTGTTACACGACTTCCTGTGTTATGTGTGACAATCTCGTCATATATTATGGCAGAGTATACATGGGGCAGGTTGAATATTGAGAGCCAGTATTTACAGGGTGAGTTCAATGTAAAAGAGTTAACAGAGAAAGAAAAAATTTGAAGACATTTTCAACTTTGTTCATTTCTTTTATGAACAGAAGCATTTCAAATTATGGTATGAGAAAATTGTGAAACATTCCAGTAAATGCCAAATAGCCGCTTCAATTATGAACTGCATTAATTGACCAGGAAATCTCAATTTGTGGCTTTTATTAATTAAAAATTTTGTTTCCTTAAGTAATTTTTATCCACCGTCGGCCTGCTAAGCTTCACCAATGCCCCGTTGGCCAGCATTACCATGATGAGGACAAGGGGTTGGGCTTTGGGAGGTAAACTAGACAGAGAAATCAAGACCAAATGTCAGGAAGTAAACAGTTACCAACTTGCTCCTCTTCTAAGACATCCTAGCATTTCTATGAGCACCAAGGCAAATCTCATCAATGCTATTTTCCTATCAACTCTGATATAACTGTGCCAGACATGTCCCCTAACAAAAACCCTTGAGAGGAAATTGATCACTTGTGAGATGAAATACCTGAGGAAAGCAGTGAACAAGACCAGGCGAGACAAGATCAAGAATGAGGCAATAAGAGATATGGCAGGAGCAATACCAATCATGCAACACATCGAAGGAGAGAGAATCAAGTGGTTTGGACACCAACCAGCCTTATGAGTATACACCCTCAGGTATTCTGGCTGGAGGTCCAGACCAAGAGGATGTTGGAACGACTCAGTGGCAGGCGCTCTTAGAGCCCACAAGATATCCCTCCTCCAGGCCACTCGCCTTGCCGCTGACAGACCACTGTGTCTCCTTTTGATGCCTCACAGCACAAGCAGAAGGAAAAACTAAACTCTTAATTAAAAATATTACTGTATATTGTTTTTCAGGATTTTTGAGTCCATAATCATCTTCTCTTCCTTTATTTTTTATTTTATTATTACTGTTAACCCTTTTTATTTTTTTTCTGATTTGCTAATTCTTCTCTTCCTTATTTTCTGACCACTAAATAAGTGATTAGCTATTTGTGGACTTATCCAGAATTTTGACATCTTTTATTCACAATCATCTTCCAACTGTCAATGGCTTTAGTTTTGACTTCACTGTTTGCAAAAGGTATTGATCTTAATCTCTTCACTATATAAGTATTAGGTTGGTGCAAAAATAATGTCGTTTTCTCAGTAATATATGTGAGAAAACGACATTATTTTTGCACCAACATAATATATTTTTATTTAAGTGGCTTTCCTGATCATTATTTATTTTCTGGTAGAATCTCTCACCATTTAATGTTTTAGATTTGCTTTCATGCATGCAAAGATTACCACTTATAATCCCTTTACTGTCAAGGATATTTTTTAAAATGGCTTTTCTAGTCAATATTATTTTTTGGTAATTTCTCTCATCACTCAATGTTTTGAGTTTAATTTCATACTGGCATACAGGGTGACTGGGTGTATAAGATGACCCCCCCCCCCCCAATATTTGAGTTAAAATGTAGGTTTTGGTCTATAGTCAACATACAAGACATCCTCCCCACAACCACCATTATATTTTCAAATATGCTTGAATAAGCATTTTGACAATGTTCCCACACCATGCATGATTTTTAAGTAGAGGCCAATGTGTGGTGTCTGATCTTAATGCACATTTAGTCCTTGAAATGCTTCTCAATACATCTTTTTTTTTCTCTCCAGTCTCAAATCAACTTTTCTGTTATGCCATAATGTCTTGCAACAGTACAGTAATTATGTTCCTTGGCAAAGTTTACTGCTTTCAACTTAAAACAAGTTCATATCACCTTTTACCAGTAGATGATGGGGTTTGGTGATAGCTAGATTCTAATAAGGTTACCCTGGATAATGTTTGCAACAAAGTGAGAACTCATGCTGACAATAATTGGCTAGTAGGATAAACTATGATTACTAGATTACTTGAAATATTACCATAAACATTTTTTTTTTTCCTGAAGCCCTTTGAACATGCCCAAGCCAAGCAGTTGCTTCATCCATGGAGAGCAGGTTCCTTGGTAAAACGGCTTTCAAAACTTTGTGAATTTAGGAAATCTAAATTTCTTCTAAATGCAAAGGAATCGGAGTTAAAATGACAAGTTTCATTGTGTGAAGTTTTAAGGTTCCACAAAGTTTGTGAATTAAAAAACTCAGTTTTTGGCCCAAATTGGAATTTCAGCCTAAATTGGTCTTTTGATCAGAATTTGACTTATAGTCTAAATCAGAGTTAAAGTAAGGATTTGAAGTTCCATGGAGTGAATTGAAGAATTCAAAGTTATTTCTTCAAAATTGTAATATATACTGCTGTTTTGTAACTTGGACCAGAGGTCCTATTTTTTTCTGGGCCAGAGACCCAATTAGCCCTCTGTAAGAGCTAGCTTAAAAGTCCACATGGAGTGCACCTTTTAAGCTTATATTTAATTAAATCAACATTAGTGTATTAAAATATTTTAATAATTTAAATATGTATAAAGTATTTTAAAACAGATGCATGCATAAGGAATAAAGGTTTTATAACACCAAAGTAAATATGCAAATTTCCTGTTTACACAACAAAAATTTGTCATCCCAAAAGAATATCACACTACTTGTCCATTGCATTAAAATGGCAAATTGTTTGAACTTATGACATTTATAACTTTGATTAGTTTAAGATAACAACTGATTTTTAATACATGTTATATTATGCAACACATTCATCTCTCTTTCCTTGGCTCTTCTCTGCCTTCCCTCGTCTCCTTCTGCAATCGATGAAACTTCTCTACCTCCCCTCATCTCCCTCTGCAATTGATGAAATTTTTCTACCTCCCCTTGTTTCCATCTGAGTTTTAGTTTCTGGCTCTCACTTTCTAACAGACATTTATTCAATGGAGATTGAGGGACACAAAACACAAACACACCTTTTTCAGTATACAAAATACATGCTTGGTACTAAGCCATGTAGATGTTATTGTACCATTTAGAGAAGTTATTTGTACTGACCCCAAAAGGGGAAACCAAAAATGTTATTTACCATGCAGCTTTGCAATAAGTTCCAAATAGACATATTATATCATTGTTTTGATGAAAGTTGTTGTTTGAAAAATATTGTTCAAGTTTAATAAAATTTAATATGTCCTCAATGCATGAAATTGTCATTGTTGGGCAAAAGGCCCAATCAGGAGCCCTCCACAGCAGCTTGATTAAAAGCTAGTTAATTAATAAAATTTTCTGTATTTATTGATTACAGAGTTTATTTATGAAAAGGTTGTCTTCTAGAAACAAAATTGAAATATTTTTTATAGAAGTACTTCTGCCAACCTTATATAATTTTATTACATTTTTAGAAATTTCAATCAAATGCAAAAGGTGTTCACATTTTTAAAAAATTGTATAAGATCAATTTTATTGTTTACTTTCTGTGCTTATTTTATACTTTCAGTATATATTAAGCCTGTTTAGAAAATTCAGAAATCTGATTTAAGATTTCTAGACAAATAGTCTGGCAGCTATGTAATTTAAAGGTTATATGTTGGTGCATTGTAGAGTGTGTGTTTGTGTTCACATGTGAACAATTAAAAAGAAACATACAAAAACTTGGGTTTCTAGTACAGATTGTTTATTCTCTTCCTTTTTTTTATTTTTTTTTAATATATAAACTCTAGTGAAACAAAGTTCTCAATGTCTCTTGGGTATGTCCATTTTCTTTTTGGTCCAAGAGTTAGGGTATGTAAGTATAAATATTGCTATAATGGTCATGCTCAAGTCAGCCTTGCACGGAGTTGGAATGACCAAAGGAAAGGTTGATTTACTTTATAGGTGGAGCTTTTGGAAGACACATGCTAACGTTGTGCTTAGAAAGTAGAGAGAGAGTTCAGTCATCAGTGAACTGGGGAAATGAATGTCTCAGCAGGGACGTTCTTTCCCTACCTCTGCTAAATCTTGGAGAAAGAGGAAGGAAATATTTGTTTTTTTTATAGACATAAACAGCACCACCTACTCAGCATTTGATAAAACCAAATGGGAACGATCAAATTTCTATTTCTTTTGCTCTAGCATCATGGGAAAATGTATTTTTTTCTTTTTTATTATTCATTATTATTATTTTATTTATTTAATTTTCCACATATTATCTGCTAATATTTATCTAATATTAATATTCTTATTGTGTTCATTGATATGCATATGAATAGCACTAAGTTTCAATAAATGGAAAGTTTACTTACGAGATAATGTGGTAGTTGTGTGACCAATGTAAGATTTCTGATCATTAGTGATGGAAAATGTAATTTCCCAAAGGGCATAAAAATGCATAAACATTGGTGATTTTTGTGTTATTGTCAATGATTATGTTTGATGTTTAAAATACCAGAGAATTCATCACAATTATTAAGTAATTATATTTTTAACGTTTTTTTTTCATCTGGTTACATGAGAATAAATTAATGTTTTTATTAGTGTTTATATGACATTGATATCTTTATTGTTCCTGATAATGACTCAAGATGATTGAAACATTTCAAACATTATGAACTTTAGACAGTTTGTTCAATAAATCTGTTCTGAATGTGTGTCAACTTATACAAAAATGCAATGAAAATTTAAACAGGAAGACCTTGTCAGTCCATTTTAATGAAACTTGTTTGAATATATGTGTATATTTGTGTGTGTGTAGGAAGAGAGAAAGAGAGTGCTGTATGTGTGTGTGAAGGAGAGAAGCAAGAGTGCTGTATGTGTGTGTGTGTACCTGCGCAACAATCTTTCCTAGTTAAAAACGCCCTGCTACTTGGCTCTTCTTACTTTGCCAGGTTTTTTAATCATTGATTTTTCTGAACGTTGTTGCCAACAACACAACCTTTGTTGTCTTATCTTACCACTTCGCTTTTATTTACTTATTATTTACCTATACCTTTTTTCTTTTTTTTTTTTTACTTACCTTCTTCATTGAAAGGAAGTGACGGGGAAAGAAAGGTGAACGAATTTTTTTTTTTTCTTTTTAAATATCTGGTGTCGCTAGTCATTGATATGCCAAGGACGTGTCTAGGGGGGGGGCGACGTAAAGATGTTTTTTCTTTTAAAAAAAAAAAAAAAAAAAATCAACAATATTTTGATTTATCTGGTGTCGCTTAACAGTGATATATATATATATATATATATATATATATATATATATATATATATATTATTGCAAAATTGTAGTTTGAACTTTATCTGAAATTGAAACTATTTCAAAATCAATAAAGAATAAAATAATTTGAAGAAATATTGGAAAATAATCGAATTTACCAATCAGAAATTAACTTAGTCTTTGTCTTTTTTGTGGTTGAACTTTTATGTTTAAAATAATCTAAGCATATAAAAGATTTCTTAAAAATTATAGACAACAAAGAAAGACAGCCATGGAATTTTTTTTTCTTGGTGAGAGAAAAAATACTTCGAAAAATAATATTTTCGTTTAATTTTAATTTTTAATATTGATTCCACTTTTAAAAACCACGAAAAAAGGAATATTTCATGCTTTTTTTATGTGGTAAAATTTAAAAAAATAAATTTGCAAACATTTCGTCTTCAAAACCAAAAAATTGTCTCTAACCCTGATCTTTCCATACTGTTTTTTTTTTTAGTTTAACTTTTTAAAATTGTAAATTTTTCTATAAAACATCTTTTTAAAATTGAAAATTAATTTTTTATCTCCTCCCAAATGAAACTTTATGCAAACATTAACAACAAATTTAACTAAATTGAGAAATTAGACAAAAAAATTAATATCTTTTATAGTTCGTCTCCATTGAAACTCGTTGAAGTCAAAATGAAACTTTTTTTCTCTTGTAATTGATTTCAGAAATTCATTTCAAATTTAAGGGAAAAACAATCAAGAAAAAATCGAAGAAACTTTATTGTCCATTGAAAAATTTAACCAAAATTATTTTTAATTTCATTAACATTTTGTTTAAAGAGAAAATTCATATTTTCAATTGAACAATTTCAAATCGTAAAATGAAAATGTCTCCACAAACAAAAAGTTACTTTAAATTTTTACACGAAGAAAAAGAAAATCATTTCGTAATTTGTTCTTTTTTTTTGTGCCCTCAACTACTGAAGATGATGTAAATAAACTAAATGTTGAAATATTGTTAAAAAACATTGAAAAGTATATTTTCGAGAAGAAATTCTTTTTCAGCGAAATTAAGACTTTAAAATAAAGTAAACAATCTTTTCTTTTTTCATTGCAACAGTTTTTCTTTGAATTTTGATCTTTTCAGTGAAAATAAATATTCATTGTCCTAAATCAATGAAAAAAGAAATGGTTTTATTTTTCATTTTTTATTTTATTACTTGGAGTACACTAATATTTTTCTTTAAACGTAACAATATGTTTTAAACTAAATATTTTGAATTTAAAAAAAATATTTGAATCAAATGTCGATTAATTTCTAAATAGAAATTTCAAAATGTCGTCTGAATGTCATTTTTATTTTACAATTTTCAAAAACTTCAATGATTTTCAAAATTTCAACGTTGAATTCAATAAAAACAAAAAAGACCAACTTTATAAATAATTTATTCACATTATTTTCAAAACCCATTTTTTTAAAATATATTATTTATTAAAAAAAAAAGGAAATGTTGTTAGTTATGATAGAATTTTTAATTTTTAAATTCCAGAATATAAAATTCTTTAACTTTTTAACATTTTCAAAATAGTTTTAAAATAGTTCTAAAATAAATAAATTAAAAAACTAAAAAGACATCAATTGCACCATTATTTTTTACCTAGTTTCATATCGTAATAAGAAAATTTGATCAAAATGAAATATTTTTTTTATTATTTTTTTAAGCTAAGAAAAAGCTTAAAGTTAAAGAGAAAACAACCTATTTAAGAAAATTTGAATAAAAAATACTTTTATTTTTTAAGTTAAAAAAAAAAATAAACTAAAAATTTTACCTCTTTTTAAAAATATTTTGTGTCTGTTTTTTTCCGTTAGAAGAAAGAAGAGATTGTAAAGGGTACAGAAGAAAAAGTTAAAGAGAAAAATAAGCAAAAAAAGCATTCAGTTGAATTTTTTTTTTTTTTTTTTACTAAAAAACAAACTTTTGAGTTTTGACAGTATTATTATCTTCAAAACAAAAGTCAAAACAAATAATAATAATAGCAATGTTAAGAGACCAGAAAACAAAAGACCAAGAAAATCATTTATCATTTAATCTTTCTTTTATTATTTTCCTAAATAAAGAAAAAAAAAAAGTCCAAAAAATGGATACCGCGGCGAAAATAATTTGTTTTTATTTTAAATAAATAAAAAAATCATCAACATTCACATTTTTTGTGACTTTTTGTGCTGTAAAATTAAAAACAAAAAATCTTTTAATTTTTGATTTGGGGAAAGAAGAAAAATGCAAGTAAATTTCTGTCTAAAATTATTATCAACAAACAAAAGGACATTTTCTATTTTGAGGTGTAAAAAATTATGATTATTTTTTTTAATGTTTTTTGTATTTTTTGAAGGTCGAACAGCAAAAAACTCAACAAAACCAACAAAAATAAAATTTTAAACAAGAAAAATATTGTGTGTAAGTCAAATATTGTTTAGTTTCTAAATGTCCTTAAAAATAAAATAATAATTGCATTCATAAATTATGATAAATTCATCGATTTAAATTTTAAATTAATTAAATTAGAGAGGGATTAGGCCGTAATCCCTAATCATTAGGGGAGCCAGGGGCCCGAGGGTTGATCAATTTTTTCAAGTTGAACAATCTTGAAAAAAAAAAAGCTTTCGTTTTCTTTGTTTTTCTAATGGATTTTTTTTTCATTTTTTAAAATCAAATTCAAATCCTTTTCATTTTTCAGTGTTGTGTTTTCTAGAATTCAAGATAATGTTTATTTTCAATTAAATCGAATTAAAAAAAAAAACTATGTTGTCAAAAGATTGTTTTTCAAGCAAAATAAAAACTATCAATTGCCAGAATCAACATGTCATCTAGTTTCTTGTGCCCTTTACGATCTCTTTCACCTCTACCAAGGAAATGCTTTTATCAACCAGTGAGTTCAGTCCTCACTGGGTAACCCATAATTGTAGCCTTGTACTAAGCTAAGATAAGATTGAATAATATAATTCGTTAACTGGAAAACAAAAAGTAATGGATAATCATTATAGTTCACTTTTTGAAATAAAAATATTATTTTTATAAAATAAATAAATAAATGTTTGTAAAATAAATGTAAGAAGTGATATTTTGGCGGTAAAAGACAATGTGAAGTACAACTGTACAACACTTCGAAGATTTAGGAAAAGAACATTTTTTAAAAAAGTTTGTTTTTTATTTAACAATGTCTGTGTTCTTTTTCAAGTTATGAAAGTATTAAAAATTCCAAGAAAACATACACTGTGGCAATATTATTTAATTTAAACTAATTTTTCTTTTCTTAAATCGCGCTCTAAAATATTGGAAGAGTTACGTTTAATAATCATTTTCTTTGTTACTTATTTTAAAAATAATAATACCTATTTTTAATGTAAATGTTACTTATTTTATTATGTATGGCATTTTTTCTCCTCAGAAGCCAATTACGATTTTTTGTAACTTTAACAAAGTCTACCTTATGACTTTTCTTTCTACGCCATGTCTTGTTTTTGATGTGATCAAATTATGTACATTTTGATAATAACTTAACATTTAAAAATTCAATAACAAATTGCCTGTCCTTATATTTGTGGGTGGTTAGATTCTTTTGCGTTAGTTTTTTGGGTGTGTAACATTCATTACTTTTTCTTCTTTTTTTCGGTTATTTTTTTCTCCTTACAACCGATTTTTTACTATGTTCTTTTTCAAACTAAATAAAAATGGATTTTAAAATATTTCTTCAGAGAAAATCCAAGTGATCTTATAAAAGTCGTCCTCATAGTTAATTAATTTTTAAAAAAATAATATTAGTTTTTTGGTTGGTTATTAAATTTGATTAGAAAAAAAATGATATTTTCAATTCAAATTAATTAATGCAATATTTGAACATAGCTTCTTTTTTTCGTAATAATTTTCAATTTATTGTTTGTTTTTTTTTTGCTATAGCTATAGCAAATCATATTTTTATATTTCTAGTAAATCTTTTTCACAAATTTATTTAACTGATACAAAAACATAATTTTCGAACCTTTCATAATTTTATTTGAAATGACTACTTTTTAAGATTTTCACGAACTTCAACTTTTTTAAATTATACTCGATTACTTCAACTATAAAACAACAAATTAATAAACTAACTATTAATTTTGAACAATATTGTCCTGTTCAATAATGACTGTTAATTAAAAAGTCAACCATATTTTTGGCTTAATTAGTTTTTAACCCCCGACAGCAAGATGGACATTTCAAATTTAAATTGTTTATCCATTTAATACTGCATTTAGAAAAATATTTTGTTTATAAATACAGGAGTCAGAAACTACAGAAAGGAAATTCAAGTGATACAAATGTTCATTTAAAAAAATTAATTTAATTCAAATTTTGTATGTATGTGTGCATCTATATTTTAATTCAATGACAGACCTAAAAATTATTTCTACAAAATTAAAAAATCCTGTTTATTCCCAAATCATTTCTGAAAAGTGAAATAAAATCTTATAATTAACTGATTTTTTTATGGTTTAAAAAATTAAGTCTTCTTTTCGTTTTTTGCTGTTGTTTCTAATTTTATTGTTCAATCCAGGGCAGAGGTTGTTCAGTCTGAGTGGGAAGGGAATGTATTATGCTAATAAATGTCTTATTTCAAACTCACACCAATGTGACAATAGTGGATTAAAGTGGTGGTTTGTGAATTTGGTACACCTGATGAAGGCCAGAGGGTACAACGGTTGAAACGCAGTGATGTCAACTCAACAAAACTCCTTGTTTGAGAAGGCATATGTGAGTGAAAAATAAAATAAAAAGTCAACTTATGATTCTTAACGTAGTCTAATAGGTCAATAATACAAAATACATTATGTAAAATATAATATTATATTATTAATATATAATATTAATATATATTATTATGTTAAGTATTGTAATAATATTTAATTAACATTCAACAAACACAAATACGTACAATATATAGGGCGGTCCGAAAGTCGTGTCACCCCGTACATAATATACTTTTCTATTTCAGATGGCTGACTACAGTTTGGAAGAAAAGTAAGAGTGACAAGATTTTGGGACCATAAAAATTTATTGTTGTAAAAAGTTGCAAAACGTAGGCTCCAGAGAACCAGTGAACTTGACCAATGAAAAGCTGTAATTCCTTCTCATCTAAGCCAATCAGCGATCATCTTAACTGACCAATCACCTGTTAGGCGCCAAAAGTAAATTGACTAATCACAAAGCAGAAGGATTTACTATAAAGTCTGCTGCCACGCCGATCCCCCATTAGTGAACTTTTCTTCTTTTAACAGAATGGCTCGTACTAAGCAAACCGCTCGTAAATCTACCGGAGGTAAAGCTCCCAGAAAACAACTGGCTACTAAAGCTGCCCGTAAAAGTGCCCCTGCAACCGGAGGCGTGAAGAAACCTCATCGTTACAGGCCAGGAACAGTAGCTCTTCGTGAAATTAGACGTTACCAAAAGTCTACTGAACTTCTCATCAGAAAACTACCTTTCCAACGTTTGGTCCGTGAAATCGCCCAAGACTTCAAGACCGATCTTCGCTTCCAGAGTTCTGCTGTAATGGCCCTTCAGGAAGCCAGCGAAGCTTATTTAGTTGGTCTTTTCGAAGATACTAACTTGTGTGCCATTCATGCTAAACGTGTGACCATTATGCCGAAAGATATCCAATTGGCCCGCCGAATCCGTGGCGAGAGAGCTTAAATCCATCCATCATTCACTGGGGATTTTTTTTTTTTTTTTTTTTAAACAAACAAAACGGCCCTTTTAAGGGCCACTTAATTTATTCGTTAAAGTCTTTTCTAACTGCACTATTGAAAAACTTTTAATTACACCTCAAATGAATTTCATCGAGCCAATACGCGTTGCCGGCTCTTTTCGTCTCCAATTTTCTTAGCAAATGTACAATTTTTCCCGCTAAAAAGCTACTCGTTTACTTTAGCTCTTTTTTTTTACTTAAATATTTAGATGATATTCTTAACTGCTATTTTAATTTAAGCAATTGTATATCTGTCTAAAAAAAAAAAAACTTGCAAGAAACTTCCGAATCTTGGTTTGCTTTTTAAATAAAATATTTTTAATTTTTATCCTTTTCTCAACATTTTTATAAAAATAAACTTATTTTTAAATAAAATTAAAGCTTTTGTCTTCGAGCCTTGTACCACTTTTTTTCTTTTCTATATGACTTAATTCATAAGTCGATCCCACCAAATTCCGATAGTAAGTCTGGTTACTTCGATAGCATGTAGTTGTAGTAATAAACTTTAGTATCCTTACTAACAATTTCTGCTCCTTCCCAGGGTAAATTTCCCCACTAACCAGGCAGTTTCTTTTTATAGTGAGAAATTGATAAATTTCTCACTAAGGTATTTTTGCAGTGTTTCCCGCCTTATCGTGAAGTGATTTAACATTCAGTTCATTCTCGCTAAGCGTGTCCCTCACCGAAAGCTTTAGTATCTGGTAATACCAACTAATATTTTGTCCATTCGAATAGTGAATTTTTAGTGGTACATTTAACAATGAAATTGGCGATGACCACGTAGCTGAAAAAAAAAATCTAATGTTCACATCGATGAACAATTTTAGAAATTGAAGGTTCCGCTAAGCAGTAAAATTGAAAACCTTACGGCCATAAATAGGCTAAGCAGGTAAGTTTTATAAGGGACTGATTTTGGGTGGCCCCTACGGCCTTGTGCCCCATCTTAACTATGCTTGGAAAATCACTATAAGGGACTGATCCCAATCGTTAGTCTATGATTTAATTTACGAATCTCACCACTGAAATAGTCTAGCGCTAAAATGTATTAAAGCATATAAAACATTTATTCGGAAAAAATCAAATCTTATGTCATAACTGAATTTTTAAGCTATTTTCAACGAAATAAGTCGATGCAAATCTTTTAAAAAAGTCACTTAATGTCACTAACTAACTGGCTTTTTTAAAACATTTTTATTTCGCTATAACAACAAATTTCGAAACAACGAAAAAAGTTTCTATATTTGAGCAAAAAAAAGTTTAAATTTATACATAGAATTTTTTTCCAAGGACTTATTTCTTGTCGCGATAAAAGTTTGCAAAGGGATTGGGTGAATTTTTTTTTTTGTTAACCAGAGTTACGTCCCTTCGTTAATCTATTTCTTGCTTTCGTCTTCTCTCGTCTTTCTTCAACACGAAAGACATGGATCCCGAAACGGCCAAAGCGCAGACGGCAGCGGCTGGTGATGTTGAAAATACAATTTTTGCTAAAATCGTTCGAGGGGACATCAAATCCGACTTTATCTACGAGGATGATCAGGTTGAAAAATTCTTATTGATGCAATTGTCTACATTCTAATTTTGCCCAGTTACCCTCTCATCACGTCATTGTACATATTTTACTAAAAAACTAAAAACTTATTTTACATTCTTTTTGTATCGACGTCCTTTTTTGGGGGATTTTCTTCTTACCTAAAACCTGAATTGCCCACTTTTTCTTTTTTTTTTACCTTTTTAATTGTAACTAACCGTATTTTTATTTCTTTGCATTAATAATTTCTTTTAAATACCTGCATTGAGTAAAAAAAATCAACATGGATTTTTTTTTTTTTTTAAGTCATGTCTTAATTTTTGTTCCATTTTTTTTTTTTTTTTTTTTTAAGTTTCGTTTTACTTTTAAACGAAATTTATTTTTCTTCCCGTTAATATAAAATTTTATTTCATTTTTTTTCTCATCTAAAATTTTTACTAAAAAAAATTTCAATTGATAACTTTATAAAATTATTTTAAGTCCACGAAAGATGATTCTCGTAAAAATTATAAAATATCTTTTGCAATTATTTTGTATTAAAAAATCCTATAACAAGCGATTCTCACCATGTTTAAAAATGCAAGAGTTGGACGAAATGGTGAGGAACAATGCAGTCTGTTACTAAAATTGCATTATAAATAATTTTTTGGCTGTTTTTACACATGGAGCACTTTTATTATTACAAGTACTCTACTCACTAATGACAAAGTTTTCGACTTTATCAGATTATTTTCCCACAAAAATTAGTCTTGATAAAAATATCGTTTTTTCATGTAAAAACGAAATGAAAACTTATCTTAGCCGACACGTTTCGTCCTCTGAGAGACTTTGTCACTTTATCAAGGCAAATCCAATTTTTTTTTTTTTTTTTTTTTTTTTTTTTTTTTTTTGTAACAAGTAGTAGACTGTCCTTTTAAATTTATTTAGATATATTCTGTCAGAAATTTCACGCATATAATGTATAAAATAAATGTTTCAAATCGTATTTATACTTTTTTTGTTTGAGTTTCTTTAAGTCACCTACTACACTTTCTGTTTCAAAAAAGTGTTTTTTTTTTTTTTTTTTTTTTATACAAAGGATTAAATTGCTATGAAAGACGACTAAAAAAAAAGGCGCTAATTAGCTATTTTAGCAAAAAAAAAAATTCAATATAATTTCTGCTCGAAATATACCAGAGTATTTTGCTTATTGGAAATAGTAAATTTAATAATCCTTTTATTAGCTTTCCTTTCAGCGAAAGTTTCAAGAATGCTTTTACTTACATTTTTAAAAATTCCTTTAAAAAATACCTTATCTTAGAGATACTGTGAATTAGTGGATGCCACTAATTACAACACTAATAAATTATACATTTTTAGTAAAGTAAACCTAAAAAGCGTTATTTTTAGAAAAATGAATTTTAAACATCATGCCTTCAAAGATGAAAGACTGGAATTTTATTTATTCATAGTTTTTAAATTCACATTTGTAACCCCTTTCTTTTTCAGACATGAGATTACTTGAAAAAAAGTGGATTTCATTTATTTATATTTTATTCTAAAAAGACATTGTATATAAATAAAATAATGAATTTTTCGCGGACATTGTCTACATTTTCCTGTTTTCTAAATTTTGAAGAATAAAATAAAATTGATACGAAAAATAAAAAAATTGCCCCTCTGCATTTTTTTAAAAAGTTTTTCAAGTTTATTTAATGTTTTTTTTTTTTTTATTCATTGGTAAAAAAAAAACGTGTAGAGAGTAATTTTTATGCAGATACGTGTCAACGAATCCATTATTTAGTAAATTGGTAAGCTTTGCAAGTAGTCCGAAACAAATTTCAACCACGTATATGACTTACCCTCCTCAAGTTTCTTTATCTCGACTCATATTCTGATCACATTTTAATAACAAAAAGATTAAAAGAATCTGAGAAGCCAAAAAATAAAAATGGTACAAAAACAAAACAAATCAAGAATTCTAGAAGGAATGTTTCCAAATGTATTCTCTTTTTCTTTCTGGACTGTTCCTTTATGGATTTATCGGCTTCCTGAGAAAAATATATACCATAAAAGTGACCCCCGCCCCCGAGGGGTGGGTCATACAGTAATGTTCATGTCTTTTTTTTTTTTTTTTTTTTTTTCTGCTCCACAATGATTAACTTAGTGTTTACTGTTATTGCATATTTCAAAATGTAATTTCTGTTTTTCCTACAAGGTTTTTTCCATTAAGCTCTAAGATAAATTTGTAGAAATCTATAAATGAAACATTACAGAAAAATGAGACTAGGTTAAAAAAAAAAAAAAAATTCAATCCGAAGAGATAGATATAATTTTTAGAATGCCTACGATACCTTTTTTTTTTTTTTTTGTGATAAACATTCATTTTTAGTGCGAATAAGAATTTTATTAAATTTAAATCTTAATATTTAAAAAAAAGAAAAGGTCATTTGATGAATAGATACTAATTTTGAAGGAAAATAGTTTTTTAGCGGTTTATTTATTTATTTTTTACTTAAGGAAAAAGAACGCATCCGTTTTTGGCGGTATCTTGTAAATTTGGGTGGAGTTATAATTTTCCTTTTTCCCGTCACAAAAAAAAAGAAAGAGTTTTAAGTTTTCCATGTCCTACGGAAGCCAAAAAAACAATGCTAATTCCACGTGATTTTTTAAAATCTAAAAACTTTACATTGTAAAGTTTTTAGATTAAAAATTTCATTTCTGTCAGATGTCGCGATTGTAAACTTTACAATCGCGACATCTGACAGAAATGAAATTTTTATTATTGCATTATTCCAAAAAATTTTTAACACATCATCGGTAACTCCATGAGATCGCTAAAAAAATAGCATAGCATGAAAAACGCCAAACTTGACGAAAACAAAATGTTATCGTCTAAATGCTTATGTTATTATTAAGAGGAAAGACAAAAAAATTTTTTTTAATTATTTTTCCCTCTTTTTTTATTTTTTTTATTTTATTTATTTTTTTTATTTTATTTATTTTTTTTTTGAATATTCTAAATTTTGATTAAAAAAAAAACAAAAAAAAACCTTGTTTCTCTTTTTTGTATCACATGATATGAACTAATAAAAAAATAACATACAATTTTTAGCACTTTTTTTATGACACACATTTGGAAAATCTTGCAAAAATAAAAATAATTGTCGGATGTTAAACTTTCAGAAATTATTCATAGATGATCGAAATTATTATAAATGTCTTTTTTTAAAGTCATGGCAGAAATTTTTTTTGCATATATATTTATTTATTACCGCGCCCCCACCATAACTAATTTTATATGAAACGCTAGAAATTCGATCGCATCGGGTTTTAGTGCTTAAAAGCACATGCTTTAAAGAATGCAAATCTTCTTTTTTTTTTTTTTTTAATTGGGTCCACCCTACCTGAAAATCAGCTCTGAATTGTGACATATGATAAAACAAGATATTATTTAATTTCAAATGCTTTTAGTTGTTTTTATGAATATGGACAATATTTTGTGAAAAATCAGAAGATCCGCAGTAATTAAATGTAATTTTGTGTTTATGATCAGGCTGTAATAAAGTACAGAAGACCAACCAGAATACAATTAAGTTGCGTTATTTGAGTTAAGCATCATTCTCCGCTGTTAAGGCCTTTACTTTTGCGAAACACGTGTGGAGAAGTTAATTTGATTTTTCAGTTTCAACTGAAAAGGGTACCTACAAGTAACAAGTATCAGTATCATATGAAATTTAATGATCTTATTTTTATATTAATCTCGGTTATGACATTTTTCCATACAAATGAAATAAAATTAATAATAAAATGAATGGAAATACAAATTTAATAACACAGTAAAATGTAATAAATGTACATAAAATTATAGTATTTTATGTACACTTCTGATAAGATTTCATAAGAAAGGTACCTATAAATTAATTAGATACCTTTCTTATGAATGTCACTCTTAAGTTTTAACAGTCTTATTTTAATTTCTTTATAATATATTTTCTATAAAGCAGCGTAAAGGTGAAAGTTAAGTACAAAAAAAAAGAAATTAGAGCACTGAAAGTTTTCCTTAAAAATAACAAGGTAAATAATTTGTTCACTTAAATCTAAGTAACTTCACTTTTCGCCTTCCGTAGAACATATTATGATCACGTAAATACTTCATTCAACACCTGTCAAGTGACACAAAAGGTTATGACCTGCTTTGTTTTATTTTCAAATTACATCTTTTTGGCACAGAAGCTAAGTCAAACTTGGTTCAAAATATTTTAAATAAACATTATAATTTCTGATTTTCTTAAAATAAGTTTTGAAAAAATGATAATTGATTTTTAAAAGAATTTCAAAGTGAGATTTTCATCTTTTTTATAAAATGGATGCCATAATTGATTATCTGTCAATTTTGCTGACTCAAAAAAAAAAAGATTTTTAATGAAAATTTCGGATGTGCTCAGAACGATTAAAAAAATGTAAAAAAATACCCCAAAAATACTTTGATCTTAATAATAACATGAACACTAAGACGATAAAATTTTGTTTTCGTCAAGTTTGGCGTCTTTTTCATCATGTTATGCTCTTTTTTAGCGATCTCATGGAGATACCTATAAAAAAATTTTCAAAAAATGAAAAAAAATTGTGTAAAAATTCATTATTAATTGAAAAAATTTTTTTTCTTCAGACAATAGTGTCCTTAATATAACTTATTTACAAAAGTAAGTAAAAGCTTTTCTAATAATATAGATATTTATTACATCTTTTTTATTTTACAATTCAGAGCAGATTTTCGATGAAACGGGTAGATATTTTACAAAAATATTGATTTGCTTTCTACAAAGAGTCCTGTTTTTAACTAATTAAAAAAAAAAAAAAAAACTCCCCCGCCCCCTTAAAAATTTAATTTCTCAAAATTTCATAATTTTTTTTTTTTTTTTTTTTTTTTTTTTTTACCAAGATTTTCTAAAAAGAAAAAATTTCAAAAATAATTTCATTCATTTCTGAATATGACCAGAAAGTTTCATTAAAATTCAACAATTATTTGAATTTTGCAAGAATTTCCAAATCAATGTGTTTTTAACTGGAAAAAATGTAAAAATAAAACCAAAAAAAAACACTAATCTTTATCTTTGGTTCACTGCTGACATTGAAAAAAATAACAAGGTTTTTAACCAAAATTTTGAATGTGTTACAAAAGAGTAAAAAATTTCAAAAAATAATAGTAAAAAAATACTTTGGTCTTTCCTCTTAATAATAACATAAACATTTTGATGACAAAACTTTGTTTTTATTGAGTTTGAGGCCTTTTTTCATCATGCTATGCTGTTTTTTATGCAACCAAGTGGAGGTACTTATGTTACGGCAATTTATCGGACAAACAGTATTTCTAATTTTTAAGTGAACCAGTTTATTTAACTATAAAGTAATTCTTAATAATTAAATACTTTCAAAAGTCTAATATTTTATTGATTTTTAACAAAGATATATCCAAAGCCTGCACTGTTTCCATCCCTAATTGAATCTAAAAAAGAAAAAAATTATATTAAAAAAAAAAATGAAAAGAAAATATTTAATGAAATGTGTAAAAAAAAAAAAAAAATCGAAACTGCGACAATAATGGTCAGTCAGTCAAAGAATTTGATACAAAAACAACGCAATTTATGAGACCAGATCCTTGCTATTGGGAGAAACAAGTCTAGCACACGTCACATTATTCCAGAATTGTGCTTCCATAGTTTTGTCAGAGACGTTTTTAATATATTTTTTGGCATATTAAAAAAATTATTGTAAAAATACATCACTTTGCAGATTGTAATAAGCTTTCAAATTTGATTTGTAAAATCTATATCTTTTAATAAGTGCATTTCCAGAGATTCATGGCTTCAAATTTAATTTTAAAATGTTTAACAACACATTTTGCATTTAAAATTTAAAGAAAAAAAAGAAAACGATTCTTGTAAAAATTTATTTTTCATCAAAAAAATATTTTGGCTTCAGATAAAATGTCCTTAATTTAATATATATTATTCAGAAAAGCTATTAAAATCTTTAATTAAACAATGTCTTAGTTTTATTGGGTTTTGTATTTTACAATTCAGAGTTAAATTTTTTGTAGAACCAGTCATCAATTTGCAAAAAGAATTGATTTATATTCTTCAAAGTCTTTTACATTTCATTAAAAAAAAAATTAGATTCATAGTTTTAAGTTTTCATAAAATTAAATAAGGGGGTGTATAACATGTAAAAAAAAATATTTTTACATTGCCTTTCTAAAAAACAAACATTTCTAAAAGAATTTCATTCGGTTTTTTTAATAATTTCTCAAAGTTTTCTTTAAATCCCAAAATTATTTGATTTTTGCAAGAATTTCCAAATTAATGTGTTTTTCAACTGACAAAAGTGCTAAAAAAAAAAGCAAGATTTTCAACCAAAATTTCAAATGTGCTAGAAAGGAATAAAAAAAAAATTTTAAAATAATTAAAAAAATACTTTGGTCTTTCCTCTTATTAATAACAAACTTTTTCACAATAAAACTTAGTTTTTATTAAGTTTGGGGCCCTTTTTCATCATGCTATGCTGTTTTGGGGGGCAAATTATTGATCATACATTAGCTGATAACTATTAATGTCAACAACTGAACACAAATAGTTACTAATTAAAAAAATTAGTAATTAATATATAATATTATCCATAACTACATGTACAAGTGTGTCATTTTTGATAAAAGTTAAAAAAAATAACCATAAATACATAAAAAAAAATGTGTATACATATTGGGGGAAAATTCCTTTTTCCGCAATATAGCTAACAACAAAGCTTACCAAATATCAATATTTAATCAGTTCATTGCCACATACTTGCATAAAATTAGGTTCTCTGCCTGACTTACCAATAGACATAAACAAATAAAGTCGTCTTATAGTCACTATCAAAAAAAAGTTTAATAAGAAACTTGATTATAATCAACTTTTTGAATTTGACTAAATGTTAAGCAACTCCCCACAAAAAGTGAAAATAAAAAAAATAGTTACTAAAAATATTGTAGACACTATCAAAAAATTTAACCAATTCTATTAGTTTAGCTCTATTGGAATATCTTTTTTTTTCTCCTCTTCATTATATCCAAGCATTTTGAATTTAATTAATACTTTTCAAAAACTAAAAAAAAAATTAAAAAAAACAAGCTTTTGTTTCTAAAGTTAAAAAAATATTGTTCCCGCAGAAAAGGACTTTAGATTAAATGACTTTCATGGTTTCTGTTTTTGATGAGCTATTTTCATCTTTACACTTTCTATACATTCATAGGACAGACTAACAAATTATGGATATTTGCCCTGGAAGTTTTATAAGCTGTATACAATATATAGATTTGTAGTACAGATTTTTTTTTCCTATTAAAACCAGCTGCGGTTGGGCTGGGGTTAAGCATTGGACATTACTTAAAAAAAAAGAAAAAAGTGTTCTTAGATTATGTATTTTATATTTATAAAAGAAAAAAATTTTATTAAATAGTGAAATGTAAGTGAATTTACATGTACATTTAATGTTATAAAATATCTTTTAAATGAAATTTTACATGTGACATGACAATGAATGATATTTTTAATAACATTTAGCCTGCTTATTTTACTTGTTCAATACTTTTTCTTAAAATAATAATTTAATATGGGGAATCATACACTTTGAAATTTTCTGATGATGTCAGAGATTATGGAAGATTTAAATAATTCAGAAAATCTTTCATCTCAATCATAATGTGCCATTGAAGTTCATCTGATGTCAAATCTCTTAGTGTCATTTTGTTGAATTTGTAAGAATTTAAAGAAAAGGAACTTTTTATGTAACTGCTTGAAATATTTCTCAATATTTTGCACTGTCAAAATTTTAGACTTGCAAATTACCATATTTGATGGCACATAAGATGCATGGGTATATAAAACGTACCCCAATTTCATCGGGGTAGATCAAGAAAAAATTAGTAATTAGTAAAATTAGTAAACGTACATATGGCATATAAGACACAGCAGAATTTTAAAAGATATTTTTAGGAAAAAAATTTATGCCTTATATGTTGTCAAATATGGTAGATTGACTGAAGGGATATTCTTGTTTTTGTAATTAAATGGTATTTAAGAATGTTTTATTTTGAATAACTTCAGAAAGATTACTTTTCCTTGTATTATGGCAGCATTCATTTTGTAAAAGGAAAAATAATTAGCAACTTTTTGATTCCAATATTGAAATGTAAAAGAACAAGATACATTTTCACTTTTTTAAAAGTAATGTAAAAACATGTAGCATGAACAGAAAAATGTCAAAAGATGATCGTTTAATATTCAAAGTTGTTGAGTAGTTAGCTAAGTTTTGTACTAGAAATTTCTTGCTGAATAATTTTCCATGACAAAGTAGTCTGCCTAAAATTGATAATGACTTAAAAATAATCAATGAGACATGGGAGATAACCCATACTGAAAATTATTCATTGCCTATCAGTCTCTAGCCTGAAGGGTTTGCTTCAACACCATTGACATAGAAGGCCTGTTTGATTAAATGTGATATCACAAGTAGCACAAGCGAAGCAGTGTGACTCTTATAATTAAAAAAAAACAGGGTTCAAATTTCGTCTTAGAACTTCTTTCAATATTAATTTATAAAAATAAAGAAAAAGCAATTATTATAAAATCATTTTATTCCATAATGTTACAATACTGACAATTGAAATTGATAGAATCGTTTTTCATATTAAATGAAGAAAATCAAACTAAAGTTCAATTTCTACCTTACATCTTTAAATAAATAAAGAACAAACAATAAATAGATTTAAAATCCATTTTTTATTTTAATGATTATTCCATAAAGTCTACTGACACACTTTTTTTTATATTACAATTATATGAGAAAAGAAAGAGATCAAGATTTCTACCTTAGAATAAACTTTATTTTCTAAAGGAGAATATTTTAAGGTTTTACATTTGTTGCAATGTTAAAGTAAATAGTGTATGTTTCATTATTGAATTTAAAGACTAAAATTCCTTATTTTGATTGTACAAAATTATTTGAAAACTATTTTCTTTAAAAAAAAAAATCAAAATAGTTTTAATTTACATGTTCTATTTTATTTTAAAATTTTCTGTAGTAGTAAATTTACAATATTGAAACTTTTTTATATAGAAAATAAGATAAATTTGTTGGGTTATTTAATGTTGAATTTTGTATGGGGAACCCAGTGAGGATCAGGCACACTACTCAATAATAATTGTTATCTGGATTAGACTTCTACATCAAGGCATCTAGAAATGGTTTTACTATAAAAATGCATTGTAAATGATTTTAGGCTAGACGTGTTGATTTTATCACTTATTAATCCTTATTGGATTATTTAATGTCAGATTTTGTTTGGTGGGATTCAGTGAGGAGCAAATTCACTCTTCTGTATTGATGATTGTCTAGACTAGCCTCATTATTACCCAACCCCAAGGCTCCTTCTTTTACAACATGCTAACTTGGAACATTGAATGCAAACAATACAACAGTAAAGGTTTTAATCAACAAAGGTAATTTAAAAACTGCTTTGAAAAATGGTTGTTTTCTGTTCATCTAGGTTTTAAAAAATATATTTTTACATTTTTGCTAGTTTTTTCCACAAATCAATTTTGTTTAAAATAATTTTTGTTTCTTTTAATTAAAATAAATTTGTATTGTACTGATTTTATATTTTGACAAGCAATCATTTTTCATATTTAAAATCTGGGAATTAGAAATTTTGTATAAAAATCTTACCATAACCATTGTGCTTGATCTGTGAGTATTTTTAATTGAAACTAATTTTCTTTAATTTTTCAGTGTGTAGCTTTCAATGACATTTCTCCTCAGGCCCCCGTGCATATTCTCGTTATTCCCCGCAAACCAATTGCCCAACTGTCAACATCCAGTGATGAAGATGAACAAGTAAGTCAACACTTTTCCTTAATGCCCTTCCTGTTGCTCACGTTTTAATCACAAAAGTTGACCTTGGTGACTAATAGATTCTCTGTTGGACTGATTTCTTGTTTATCGATGATAAATTTAACAGAAATTAAATTCATTACACTTCGTTCCTCATTTTTCTATTTTTAGACAAAACAACTTTTTATCGATGCTGAAAAATCACATCTCCATGTTCAAGATTTTTTTTTCTTCACCCAGTTCACACTCCTTCATCTTTTGAAAAGGAGTAGAGTTTTTATCCTATGTTTTCTGTTTAGGATTGGGTTTCCAGTTCCTTCTAAGGTTTTCTCATTCTCTTCTATGCTCAGGTAACCCCTCAAGTCTTAGTGGCATTATCACCTTGCTTGGGAGGAATTGATAAAAAAAAAAACAAAAACAAATCAACCTAGGATAAATTAACAGATATGACATGATGGTCAGTAACTGGCCTTCTTAAAGTGTGATGGATGTGCAGGTGGTGTAATGGAATGAGTAATCTGAGAAATGAGTTTCAATTCCAATCAGTTTTATTACATTCACTTACACTCAAATATCCTTGGGAAAGGCATGAATTCATCTCCTCCCCCAGTCTATGGGTTAAATATTAGCACTTGTGTTTGGAAAAAATCCTTGTTGTTCTCCAGAAATTGTTACTAAAATATTTACTCACCAAAAAGAAATTATTCTTACAATCTAAAATATATTTTGGCTTTAGATAATCCAGAAAGGGTTGATAAATCATAAAAAATTTTATATTTTTGGATCATTATTTGCTGCTTATTACAATTTTCTTTGTGAGAAAATTAAAACTTTGTGATTGTATATTTAAAATATAAATAAATTCACAAATAGAAAATTGAATAATAATCATGCTAAAAAAAAAAAAATTCCATTGTATGAAAATAATGGTAAACATGAACTTATGCGACTGCAATAAGACATAACGTCAATAGGGACAGTTTTTCCCATTGACACCATTCTTTTAATGACATTCATTTTTGTCAATGGTTATTGTTTTTTTTGTTTTTTTAATGATGATTAGGGTTACAATAAAACCTAAACAAATGAAAGTGAATTTGTTTGTACTCTTCACACCCAAGCCACTGCATGCAACTCTGATCATCAGAAAATAGTGTGTTTTAATCTTGCACTAGTATTGTCATATCCTACTATGGCAACAGGAAAATGACTAACTGAAAATCGAAGCCAATGCTATTGCGTTTGTCTGGGCACTCATACCAAATGGATGAAATATTTATGAATATTGCCAGATGATAAATGTTGAGCAAGGGTGATGATCACTATTTTGGAACTGGAAGGGAGTCATAGTTTATTCCCAATATAACTACAGTCACTTCTGACTATGACATGAACACAGTATCCAAACTCAGAGTAAAGCTTTTTCAGTTAGTTACATTTGAAGATGACATATACTTTTGCAATATGAAAATGCAAGGCTTCACAACACTTCTTTTTTTTCTTTTTTTTTTTTTAATCAATTCACCTCAAGCAAGGTGATAATGCCACTAAGACGCATAGGGCTACTACACTTGTCACACTTGGACTGCTAGTCGGTGAAGGTTTCTAGTCAGGGTCCCTTTTTAACTGAGAGTGCTCTTGGCAAGGCTCAAGAGTCTGTCCAGCTATTCACCAACAGCTTATATTGAATCAATTGTTAACAAAGTTGGTTCACTGTCATTCAAGACAATTTTTCTCGCTTGACATTTATACATCTACCATTTGTCCATGCATTGAAGATTACTGTTATGTCTGGTCTGGTGCATCTGCTATATATTTAGAGATTCTTGATAAAATCCAAAGAAAAATCTGCAATGTTATTGGTCGAGACTTAGCATCTTGGCTTTAATAACTTTCCCACTATCATAATGTACCTTTTCTATAAATATTTGTTTGGTAATTGTTCTGACAAGATTTCCTCTTTGGTACCTTGACTTTATGAAAGTTATTTATTAAGTGCAGTACTAGATTAGCAGTTAGGTCTCATTATTTTACTGTTGAAATGGCTAGATGAAAATGTTCTATGTTTATCTGTTTCTTCTCTCGCACTTCTTGCTTGTATATCTCTTCTGGCTTCTTGCTTTACAGCCAACTTTGATCTTCAAAAATGTAAATATCAATTATTATCTTCTGTCGTCTTAATTCTTGTACTTTTATTGTTCTCTCTCTTTAATGATGTTTTTTTCTTTTTCTCATATTCTTTCACACTCAATAACAACTTGCATCTTAGTGGTTTTATTGCCTGGCTTGGGTTGAAATGACTAAAACAAAAGGAAAAACACTTTGGATAGAGATGAGCATGAAAACATTCAAGATATTAAATCCTTTTTCACATTTACGAAATAAAATCACTGAACTTCAGAATTTTTTCTTTTTTTTTTTTTTTTTTTTTAAACACCTTTTGCTGACCTTATATCACAAGATAAAATGTTTGTAATTGTTACAATTATTTTGGGAAATAATTTTTTTTTTTTTTTTTTTTTTTTTTCCCTGTATCCAGGTTCTTGGTCATCTGCTGGTTGTAGCCAGGAAGTTGGCCAAAACACATGCCAAGGGGAATGGATTCCGAATTGTGATTAATGATGGCTGTCATGGTGGTCAGTCTGTTTATTATCTTCATGTGCACCTGCTAGCTGGACGCCAACTGACATGGCCTCCTGGTTAACTTGAATGATATTCATTTTTGCCAGGATTTGAGGAAAATGTCTCTCCTGTCATTATTCAATTTGTTAGCCTTTTCCTATTTCCCACCTGACTGAAATAAAATAATTGATCTACAAAACTTTTCTCCATTTTATTTTCAGATGAAAATGAATTTGTTTTGGAATTGCAATCCTAATTCCATAATTAATATCCATGACACAAACATTTTTTTTTTTTAAGTCTCTGGTAATAAAATTTTTTAAACACAGAATTGCATATTTTGTCTTTCAAGTTTTACATGTCCTACAAAAAAACCCGAGGTTACTTATGTAATTACTTACCAAATGTTGGTTGTTTACCAAATATCAAACTTTAAATTGGCCATTTTTTCACTCTGATGTTTATTTGGGAAGTAGTTCAACATTTTCATGTTTATTCTGTGACTGTAGATATTTACTAAGATTAACTACATCTTTCACAGGAGAGGGTTTGATTACCATGAAAATCAGCTTTTTAAATTCTGGCTTCTAACTCTGATAAAAAATTTGCAATGATATCACAGCCACAAAGAAACAAGTTTGAACGTCATTTGATTAGAATCACTCATGCATTGTATCAAATTTTCTAATCTGATGTTTTAAAAGTTTAGTCAAGGGGTCAGATTTTATAGAATTATAATTGCCAAAGAAAATACAGAATGGGAAAATTTCTTTTCAAAACGAGTTTTTTTGTTTTGTTTTTTTCTTTTCTTGATGTAATATCAGTCCTCCTCTATGTCTGAATGCTTGAAACAACTTAAATTTGGTTCTACTGGCGCATGACCTAGAATTTGACCCTGGAAATCATCCAAAACAAAAGAAAGAAAAAAACAAAGAATGAAGGACCTCACCACTCAAAAATAACCAATTTACAAGGTAAGCAACTATTTCCCTCTCTTTCAAATCTGTACAAAATTTGGCTTATGATTTGTTTTTTAAATGATGGCAGATACAAATCCTCGTCAGGTCATAGAGTAGTATCAAGCAGATCAAAGATCTCAATTTTCACTGAAAAAGTCCCAGAGTTGAGGCCTTGACTAGCAGCATTAAAGAAAAGGATTGGATCTACAAACTAATAGATCCAGAGTTAGTCAACTTGGTTTACAATTTCTCTGATAGAATTGTATCAAGGTAGATTAGTGAATATTTGGACAGCCACACAGATGCCTCCAGTACAGAGTTTGAACAACTATCTGCCCAATATAAAGAATTTGCCAACTCTACAGATGCTGATAGGGCTCTAATAAGAATGAAACTGAACAAGGGAAAGACTCTAGCAGAATTAGCTAATAGAATGATGAAATTAGCTTGGATAACATGGATGCAAGTAAAATTAGCTGATGCACTGGCAAAGGAAGCAACCAAAATGACAATAGCCAACTTTACACTCCTATATACAGGTTACAAAAATAAGATTGAACTGGTCTCACCGCTAATAGACCAACGCATCCTGCCGGTTGACAATGGTATCTCAATCAGCTAAAGTCCTGTTCTCTGCCACTTTTTGAACTCCTCCAATCAGCTGTCTTCATTTACCATAATTTCTTGAAAATAATACACATTTTTTACTGTAAATTACAGGTGATAGTAGAGGTGTGTATTATAAACAGGTTTAAACAAAAATATTTTTTTGTTATTGATTTATAATAATAAATATGTACTTGTTCTAAAATAAGGATATTACCCCAATTTTTATTTTAAATCCAACAATAATAATTGTAACTTTTTTTGTCAAAAAATTTATATTTATCAGTAAACGCATTTTTTTAAAAGATGAAAAATAAAAAATCTATAAAATGGCCAATTTCGAAGAAAAGATATGAAGTTAACAATTTATTGAAATTTTAATTTTCATCATCATCATCATTATTACCACTTTCTATTATAGAATCAATATCTAAATTGCCATTAAACAAATCATCATTCACAATATTATTGTCTTGTTCAAAATTATCTTCGACCTCTTCATTCTCTTGCCAAAGGATGTCATCTTCAGAGCCATTTTTATTCTTTCTCCATAAACGTACGTTATCCTCATTCAACTCATATTCTCTAGCTACAGCTCTGTTTCCTATTCTTTTTGTTAATTCTTTTACTTTTTGTTAAAAATTTGCACTACAACTCACATTTTGATGGTAAAATAAAATGTTATATTTATCGGTAAAACCGCAATGGTAATTTTCAACATTATTTTAGCCGCTTAGTTTCGATTTTATTCTTAATGTCAAGGTCAACAAAATGTCTTCATAATTATTTATTTTTTTTGACAATTTATAGATGCGTATTATACATAGGGATAGTTATATTTCTTAATTTTTGGGTTATTTATTGGGGTGCATATTTTTGAGAAATTATGGTAAATAGTTGAATGACTCTGGGCTATTTAGCCATAACTGCAACAGCCATTTAACCTCTTCCTCTCGGCTCAAGAATTCCTTATATGGGGAAACCTGTTCAAATTCCTTTTGTTTATGTATTCATGATCTTAATCCTAGTGCCATAAATAAAAGTTGGTATTTTTTACACTTGTTAATGAGTGTTGTTGAAGTGAATTAAGTTCACTGTCAACAACGGTGACTTTAGTCTTTCACAAGCATGGCTAGGACAGACAAGAGTCAAGCCTGATCTCCAACAGCTCACCAATATTCCTGCAAATAATGAAATAACGTGGGGATGCAAGAGACCAACCAAAGAGAGAGTGGTGGCCTTCACACAGAGCCACACACAGCCAAAGAAGCATGCTATAAGAATACCATGAACAGAACATGTGAGCAACTAGGAAGTTTTAGTGAAAATGGAAACAAAAAGAAAACTTATAATTGGAAAGAGACTCTTGCAATTTCTGGGACACATAAGGAAAGAGAGCTTGGAAAGTTTGGCACTCACATGGCATTGAAGGCAAGAAGAAAACTGAGTAACCTACTTAAACTTTTGTAAATGGATAGCAGAACAGGTAGGGAAAAGGATAGTGAAGACAAATGTGGCTAAAAGATACAAAGGATAGGAAGTTGTGGAGAACCATAGTTGTCTTCATCTTGAAATGGCATGGCCAATAGAAGACAATTGCAAAACGTTTATGTCTTTGAATAGAAAATTTAAAAATAACTAGTCTCCAAAATGTAACTTGGTTCCAATCTGTTCAGAATGTCTGTTAAGAAGCTCCCCTCCCTCATCTCCCCCCCCCAAAAAAAAACACACCTTCCCGCCTCAGATTTATAGATAAATCTTAGATTGATGCTGGGATTTATTCCTATCCAATAAAATGGACAATTCCTGGTCTTATCCTCTATATTTCTGTTCTTGTCTTGAAGTTAGAATGCTATAACCACTTGACTGTATCCCTTTTGTATGTGAATACAATTCTTACTTTTTACCTTATAACTATTGCTTTGCCTTGTTTTAAAAATGCATACATATTTGCTTGCTTAGTATTATTTTGTCCTGTTCTCTTTCTTTCTGTCCTTTATTGTTGATTGAGAACTTTGTCAATTGTTGAGAATCTTATCAATTACACCTGACCATGGCCAATTACTCCAAATTTTGAAATCTTGTAAATTGTGTGCGAATAAAATATGGAATTTCCAAGGCTATAAAGGAGATGAAAATAATTTAGCAGATTCATGTAAAATGAACATAATCTGTCTCCGCTGGAGCTTGAACCACATTCACTGCTTCCACTCTCTATACAATTAACCATTCTGCCATCTGCATATTCAAAAATAACAAAATTGCTTCTCTCTCTTTTCAGCCAAATTATACTCGTCTTTTGTGCATTTTATTATAACCTCCTGATGTTTAGATCCCCCCCCCCATCGTGGTTCCAATGAATACAGCATTCTTTCTTGTAGTGTGAAGCACAAACCCCATATATATATATTGTTCATAACAGTTAAGCTAGAACTTCTGAAAAAACTTGATAACAGTGTGTTTGTTTGAAGTTTGCATGATTTCTATAACGTTGGTTTATTTACAGTTCATGAGAAAGAACCAGACAAATTGCTCAGCCATGAGTGATCTGTTTTATTGACAACAACTATGTTTCTTTGAAATGTTGAAGTTTAACAAATCTTATTAAGTCAATTTCAAGTTCATCATTTAAGTAATTTTGATTTACTAGAATTTTAACACATCTTGAAATTCACAAACAGTATATAGTGTTGTTGATGTTAATGCTAACGTTTTTTTTGTCGAGATTTACAAACTCTACGTTATTTTTATATTTAGATTTCAGCATTAAATAACTTATAGAGGTTGATATACTGACTGCTAAACAAAATCAACTAACCACCAATGCATTTTTATGGTAGAAATATTTGCAAGGCATATTTATAGTAAAATCTTTAGCAGTGTATAATTTGTAGTAAAATCATTGACAATGCATTTTTAAAGTAAAATCATTAGTAATGTATTTTTTTATTAAAAATCAATGCATTTTTATTGTAAATCTATTGGCAAGCCATTTTTATCATAAAATAATTTTCAATACATTTTTATAGTAAAATCATTGCCAATGCATTTATATAAAACATTTTTAGGAATTGCCATATGACTGTAAATGTATTCAGTTGAGAGAATGAAACTTTGCATGTATTTAATAAATCTTAGTCAGTTATAAAATAATTTGCAATGCATTTCTGAATTAGTTTGGAATAATTTCTTTAGTAAAATAGTTTTTTATTGAAATATATATATGACAAAGAGAGACTTCATATAAAATTATAAATATTACGTACTAGCCAAATTGCCCACACCTTGATGCATGTCACTTTTTTTGGAAGAAAATGATTGATTTTAAAACATTGTTATAATTTTGGGATAAAAATGATGCATTTCAATATTGCTCAATGATCTTGCCGATGTGATTTCCATCTTCTGACTTTCTCCTTCTGTATTTTGGATAGGAGTCTTTCCCTTGTTCAAATTTAATTTAAATCAAAGGGGAAAATAATTCAGTGGTGGGGTTTGTGCAAAAACACCTTGATCTTACCCCTTTGATATGTATTTGATGCAATACATGATTGAATGACTTGATGTTCAAAATGTCCTCCACCTGCTTCTACACAGACATGCACGCCTCTGATCATTGACTGGCAGACTCTTTCAAATACTCTTACACGGTATTGAATACTTTCACAGGCCCCCATGACACATTGATAAAGCATCTCTGCATTATTAATGTCTGCTGCATCAACCAATTGTTTTATGTAACCACACAGATAAAAATCCAAAGCATTGATGTCAGGGGAACATGCAGGCCATGAAATTGGTCTTCCCCTACCTCTCCATCTTTCATAGTAGATGTCAGTCAGTGCATCATGAACAATGTGACTAAAATATGCTGGAGCCCCATCATGCTTGAACCACTTGCATCTTCATATTAGCAGGTCTGGAAGTGTATCCAAAATAAAGTCTTTATAGACAGCTCTCATAAAATGTGCTGGGAGAACATATGGATCTATGAAACGGTCACCTACAATTCCAGCCCACACATTAATCATAAACCAATGCTGTTTTCTAGCATGTATTGTATCATTCCAATCTCCCAATAAATTTGTCATTCCATCTCTTCCAGATGTTGCCTCATCCATAAACAAGACTGAAGAGACAAACAACAAATTGGTAGTTTGTGCAATAAACCATCCATGATGAGTGATCAGAGGGTGAAAGACCCTGTACACGTTGCAAATGATACGGATACAGAAGCTACCTTTGAAGTACCCTCCATGTGGTATTATGAGATGTACGATATGTTAGGGCCACTTTATGTGTGCTGACACCTAGGTTTTTCTCTGACAGCCTGTATAATGTGTTCTTTGTTGCCAGGCATACAAGCAAATATCTTTCTTGGTCCATAGTTTGTGGTACCACAGATCCTGTCTCAGTAACATGGTGATAAACAGCAGCAAAGGTTGGATGATGGGTTGCCTTTGGAAATGCAATCTGATGCAACCATGTCACCTTATGTCCATTACCAAATCATATCTGCCTGCTCACAATGGTGGTGAGAATGGGGAACAACTGGCACAAACGCAAGAGGTCCTCAAGAAAATACCTTTAGGGGCTTAGTGGGCGTTGGGGAGTCAAGCTTCTAAAAGTAGAGAGCAAAATTACGAATTGGTATTTTATTGAAAAAATATGAAGACTAAAACCAGTTTGAAAGTAGCTTAAAAGTGCATTTTTAAAACTTTCATTAAAGCAAAATGCACAATGAGTTCCTCAAAATGTACTTTTTGTATCAAATCACACTTGATCACACGGGTTGCCAAGTTGATAAGGCGGTCTTGAAGCATTGTTGTGTGTTGATAGTTTTTTATTTGTTTTAAGTGATTAAAAGAGCGCTCTGCAGATGCAACTGTGGCAGAAATGACGCAGGAGATCCGGAAAGAAATAAAATATTAGGAAAAATCCTCAACAAACCCAACGCATTGATCCTGTTCAATTGGCTTTGGAATATTCTTGATGGGATCCATTCCAATGTAATGCTTCAACTCGATCCTGGCTTGCAGCATACCAAATGTAATACTTCATTGCAGTCAGCATGGGGTCGATCCTTGTTCATAACATTTCAATCCAAGCCTGATCTGCCTTACCCCACGTTGTGATTATTTTGATTATAAGCAGGCCAACATCAATTCATCGCAGGTATTTTCATGTTGGGCTGGTCCAAATCATGCGAAGTTGTACAATAAAATTGGAAAAAAACAGCACTCAAAATATATATAAAAAATAATTACTATCTTTATATCAATTTTTCATACACGGGTTCATTAGTAGCTTTGCACATTCATTTTTATGGACTCCAACTAGAAACCAGTGTGGGGCAAGATGTAGGCTGGGTTTGGTGAATCCCCCCAATTTCCAACAAAAGTCTATTATTTTTGGTCTTGAGTAATCAAATTAGTTTCATAATTTTGGGGAATTCTCTCTCTCGTGTTTGCAGACATCAGGCCACCCAGCTACCTCCACCTTCTCTTAGTACTATCTCTCACTATTACTCTCCAGTGGGTATGAGCAGCTTCTTCAACCTCCTGGGGAACCTCAAAATAATCTGGTGCCAGACTTCAGAAATTCTCTCCCTGGTACTGCTCAAAATCTGAATATCATGCCATTGTTAAACAGAACACTTCTCAGTTAACTCACTACTACACATGTTAAATGTTGAAGAGACTAGCCACAAATGTATACAAATGACAAATGTAACCTAGTCTACTTGACAACACAGCACTATCTACCATAAACTTTCTTTAAACTTCTTAACTCAAAAACGAAGGATTTGCAGACATGTTTATATGAAGTTTTGTTTTGGCGTGAAGAACCCAGCCCCAAAGTTGTAAAAGTATTTTTGATACACCCTGTATATGAGAGAATGATATATCAATTTTCATATCTCAAGAACAATATTGGGGGAAAAAAATGTATGACAAAGTGGAAAAATTTTTTGGCATTGTCATACACTTTTCCTCTCTCTCTCTCTCTCTCTTATATATACAAATGGAAAACTTTTCTTAGCTGATGCATTTCGTTCCTTTATCAAGGATAAGAAAAGTTTTCCTTTTGTCTTTATTCATATTATCCTTTTACAGATATACTCTATCTGAAATTTTTACTCACATATAATTTTTTTCCCCTCGACAACCTTTCTAATATTATCAGTTCTCAAATTGGAATTTATGATAACAACCATTTATTCCTCTCTTACGAGTATGTCTGATCAGCTCAATAAGGTCAAATTTGCAGCTGATCAAAAGAAAATGACCTCCAACTGGGCAAGAAATGCCTTGTTAATTTTAACACCTCCAAAACCAAACTGCTGAGAACCCTTTCTGCCTTCCATCAGCATAGCTAATACTAATCTCCATGAGTGTGAGACGCATTGCCCCTTTTTGGGCTGACATTAAATGTAATGGTTATATTAAATAAATTGTTAGGCTTCCTACTAGGAAAGTTGGTTCACTGTGTCATGCTAGACAATTTTTCTTGACAGAATCTATCTTACATATTTATAAGTCTATGTATTAAATATTGATGCTTCTGCTATGTATTTAGAGATTCTTGATGAAATACAAAGAAAAATCTGCCACGTTATTGGAGATGACCTGGCATCTTAGCTTCAGTCATTTTCCCATAATCATAAAGCTGCTTGCCTGTGCCTTTTTTATATAAATGTTTTCCTGATTGTCCTGATGAACTTTCATTCTTTGGTACCTAGACTTAAAGAATTTCAACACAATGCTAGATTGGTGAACATGTCGCATCATTTTACTGTTAAATTGGTTACATGTAACCGTAAGTTCTATGCTAACAATTTCTTCTCTCGCACTTCTCACTTGTGGAACTCTTCTGATTATTGATTTCCAGTCAACTTTGATTTTAAAAAATTTAAATGCAATGTCAGTCATGATTTTGTCTTCTTAATTCCTGTTCTTTTATTGTTTTTTAATTTTTTACTAATCCTTTGTGTCTTAGTGGCTTTACTGACTTGCTTGGGATGAAATGATTATACACACACACACACCTATATTTGAAGATGATGGGACAAAGTGGAATATTTATTAACAACTCGTTTCATCAAGAATGTTTGGTCTCTTTGGCTTCCTCATGCTGTGAGGAAAAAATGCCTTGTGATCTCTGAGAATAAGTAGTGACCATAAATTACCTTATCACCCCAATGTCCAGACTCGAGAGAATGTCTGTCCTTGTGTTTCTTGGTTTTATCTATATCAAAGGTGTTTGATGTTATTTGATTTTAAATCAGTTCACCAAAACTAGAGAGTATGTGTATGTATATATATATATATATATAATGCAAAATGCGATCTTCAGGTGCTGAGTTTGAACTGACTTACATAAATTAAAAAAATATATCGCAATATTAAGCATTATATTAATTGTCACAGTAAAGCATTATATATATATTGGGATCATAGTTTGTTTTTTATTTTTAAATTATATCCCTTTAAAAAACTTTTTAAAAAATTTTCCAAAAATTAAAAAAAAAAAAAAAGAAGAAGCTATATGTCTCAAAACAATAGAAGAAGCTATATGTCTCAAAACAATAGAAGAAGCTATATGTCTCAAAAGAATATATTTGACAACTAAAATAACTGAGATTAGCATATGAAGAAATGACAGAAACACTTTAAATGCAACATCATATGGTTTAATCCACCCTTTAATCCATAACATCCAAACTAATATTGGAAAAATTTTCCTAAACTTAATCCATAAGCATTTTAACCATTCACCAACATTGAAAAAGATTTTTAACAAAAATGTTAAAATCAGTTATAGCTGCATTATTCACATCAATAGATCTATATCCCAATATAACAACACCATATTAAATAAACATCTTTCCAACAAAGATAATGTAAATTTTCTAAAAAATAAATGCAACTACCTAAAGAATACGATCTGTTGATTAAATGGTCAATGTATGACTGAAAATATTGTATATCAAGCAAGCATATATTCCAGTAGTAATGTTAAATTTTCCTCTTCAATTAACTGGAATATTATAGCAAGAACAAAATTATATAACAGTAAAGGGAATAAATGTAACGTATATTTAGTTGAGAAAATGATTATAACCTGGGGTTATTAAATGAGAAATGAACAGTTGCTTACAAATAGGCATAAAAATAAATATTTACTTAAACACAGATCTAAATCAATTTTTAAAACTATCAAGGTTTAGTTTTTAGTATATGTTACAGTTTATTATATATCATAATTTATTGTTAATAATTATTGTTTAATTTTTAATATTGAGTCTGTTATGTGCCATGCATGATTCTAGCTTAGGCGATCATGTATCTTTCGATAGATGACTGATGAGGCAGATTTTTTCCCGCAGTAGGTTGCCATTTCTTTGCAGTAGACCAGTTGCCATCCAAGACTATAGAACCCGATCTGTCCTGCTATTTACCCATAGCTGGGGGGGGGGGGGTGAAGAAAAGGATTAATACCTTTCCCAAGGGTATTAGCATTTAAGTGAATGTAGTGGATTCAACTGGAATTAAAACTCGGCTCTCTGATTCCTCAATCCGAGCTACTGTCCACTACTCCATTTTAATATTACCATTTTTTAAATATGATTAAGTAAGCTTCGTTTAATTAAGTAATTGATGATCAATGACTCTAAAATAAAATAAAAACATAATTATAAATAGATACAAATCTTTTACATATGCTAATCCCGATTATTTTAATTGTCAAATATGTTTTCAGAAATCTTTTTGAAAAAATGGTCAATTTCTTCAAAAGTCTTTTAAGGGGATATAATTTTTAAAAACTACGATTCCAATATATATGATACTTAACTGCACCAGCATTGTGGTAAACATTTTAAAATTCATTTTTTATATAACGACCAGTCCAAAATCACCACCTGAAGATTTTATTTTGTTTGAAACTCTGAGTTATGCAAATGATGAGGGATAATATGTATATTTATTAATATATAATGTTGGAAATAATGAAGAATAGATGTATGTGAGTGGAGCAGCAATGTCGACTGGGGAGACCTAAGGTGTGAGTGCCTCATTCTTCTCCTCTTTAGTAGCCTTCAATATGGATTGGCAGAAGAGGCGAGGGTAGAGGTATATTATAAAAATCCCTCCACTTCATACTCAAGTTGTTTTTTGGCCGACAGCAAAACAAGTTCTTATTGTTGTTCCTGTCTGTTATTACTGTGGTTACCTGACCCTAGTGGAGAGGGTCGCAAAAGGGAGGACGTTTTCTTTTGTAACCCAGTCATTTACCAACTATCTCCACACTGGTCTTTTCAGTTGAATTCATTTTTAACAATAATTAATAGCTCTGAAGTATAACATTGAGCACTGTTTTATTAATACCAGCACTTTATGTGCAATACACACACACACATATATATATATATATATATATATATATATATATATATATATATATATATATGGAGATTTTGTCAGTGATGAACACAGGATTCCATTTATTACCGAATTCTTCGATGTGTTTTTTTTTCCTTGAAACTTTTCAACTGTAGTGTGTGTGTGTGTGTACAAATTTTTAATTTATTGTATTCCCAACTAATGAATAAACATACTTTTCATATAATTAACTGTACACAGATGCATAATAATTTTTAGGCTAAAAATAACTACTGACAGCATTATTGGAACATTCTAGAATATTCCACTTGAATAATCTAGTTTTAAAATCAGAAATTTGCATTGAACAAATACTTTTTTCACCCATTAAAATGGATAAATGATATTTATTTCTATTAAATCAATTTTTTTCTGTTTTCTATTCATATTTAGTGGGTGGAAACAAATATTTGTACACATACAAATTTTTAATTTATTGTATTTTTAATTAATGAATAAACATACTTTTCATATCATTAACTACGCAAATCCATAATAAGTAAAAGATTAAAATGGCAAAGATGATTGCAAATAGGCTCAACAGAAATGTATCCTGCCTTGGAGCATCCTTCTTAAACTTCTTTTTTCTTTTTATGTGTCATGTCCTTTCAGGACGTGGGTGATAGTGGCTCTCCACCTCCCTCTATCTCTTGCAGCTCTCAACAAATTCCTTCCCTCTGCTTCCTCCCTCAGACAATGTTCTGTCATCCACTTGCTTAAGCCTGCCATGTATGTCACGTGTTGTTTTCCCTTGTCTCTCTTTCCCTCTATTCGACCTGTGAGTATCAGATTCTCCAGGCCCTCCTTTCTCATTATGTGTTGCAGAAACTTCAGCTGCCTCTTCTGTTAAGTATAAGTCTCCTCCTAGTTTGCATCCTAAGACCTCATTGTTGCTCACACACTTGGTCTATGATATCCTCAGCATCCTCCTGTAGAACCACATCTCTGTCGCCTCAAATCTCTTCTTAAAGTAAGGAGTCCTGAAAAGTTCACACAGCTCATCAGATCTTGACATGATAACATGAATGCTTAGGTGTGTGTGTCAACAGTGATCTATATCCTCCTGGAAATTCCATATGGATTACCATATATATATATATATATATATATATATATATATATATAACAGATGTGTGTTTATGTTCGTTATACATTTCCACATTTTTCAACTGATCTCGCTCATGCTTGACACACTGATAGCTTATACTACAAAAGTGGTCAGCACCAACTTCGCTTTTTCCAGAAAAGCATATAACAATAACAAAAAACTATTTAGAAAAACAATTTTTTGACTATAACTCACTGATTTTTCAATTGATTTTTTTCAAATTTGACATGATCATTACTTATGACACAACAATTGTTTTGACTAAAATTTTTTAAAGTCATTCACATTAATTGCAAAAAGTCTGCGAATAACTGCATAAAATGAATTTTTTGCCATTAACTTCCAGTTTCCAACCGATGCATTCCAAATTTTGCATGAACATTACTTGTGCTTCAAGGAATGTTTCAAACTAATTTTGTATTTACGCTTTCACTTTAACTTTGCGATTTATTTGATTAAACTTCTGCTATTTGATTAAATTTTACTTTGCTTCAAATTTGGCAAGAATAGGTGCGGAAATTCCCTTTGCTCTGTGCAGATTTTAATTTCCATCTAAGACTTTGTGATATCAGTCAACAGGTCTCAAGGAGAAACACTCTCCACAGCCAGTCTATATTTAGGTAAGCCATGCTTCTCCCATGTACAGCTATATGTTGGTTCTTCTAGCGATGAGAAGCAAAACAAATTTATTTGCTTTCACTTCAAATGGAAAAACTAAAAATGTTGTCTATAGAGAGATGTAGTAGGCTCTTCACATGTCTGCCCGTAGTCACAAATTCTGTAATACTTCAGTCCTTCCAGTTTTCCCGTTTCCACATGATTTAGGTGAGTGATGCACTTCGTCTTTTTCCTTTTATTTAATTCTTACTGATTGTTTTTATTTCTCTTTTGTCAGCATTAGATTCTGTATCCATTTCACTAGAAGCTCTTGCCATGTCTCCAGTATAATACTGTCTCTTGCTGTGCATAAACAAAAAAAAAACCTTTTTAGAGCTACAACATCTAAAATGTAACACTCTAAGGGAACATATTCTAGACTTTTGCAAGACTACCACTATTTAATTTTTTACACTGCCTTTTCAGGGTTCCTTCTTAAACTGCCATTTACAAGCATTACTATGATTAAGGCCCTAAGCATTGCCAGGTATCTCTGCAAGCTAGTAATATATATATATATATATATATATATATATATATAAACCTAGTGAGCCAGACAAACCTACCCAGGTTTCACCTAAGTGAATCGTCAGGGAAAGTATTTATATATATATATATATATATATATATATATATATATATATATAAATACTTTTACAAACTTTTGAGCAGGTTCCTCACACCAAAATGATGACAAAAGTTCATATAAACATATGTCCGCAAATCTTTTGTTTTTGAGTTGAGTTTAAAGAAAGTTTATGGTAGATGGCATTGTCTTGTCATGTAGACTAGGTTACATTTGTCATTCGTGTACATTTATGGTTAGTCTGTTTTCAACGTTTAAGAGTGTAGTAGTGAGTTAACTGAGAAGTGTTCCATTTAACAATTGCAGGAAATTCATATCGTGAGAATACAGATATGATTTTTACATATGGTCGTGTGAATAGCAATGGACGTGAGGCTGCATGGCTGCATCAGATGGCATTTCTACACTGAAAGCAGCTGAATCAGGCAATCATTACAGATGTTTATTGCATTGCTGAGACAGGATCTGTGGCATCATGAACTATGGATCAAGGAAGACTGTGTATTTAACAGTTGGCTAAGATGTTTTCCTTTCGTTTTTATTTACATTGTCCTTTTACCGATGTTTTTAGTTATATCTGATCTTACACAAACAAACGTGAATAATATATATATATATATATATATATATATATATATATATAGTGTATGTGTGTGCAATATATTTATATATTATATGTGCGGTACTTATTGGAAAGCGCTCAATATCAGAGATAGAGCTAACATATTTAGTTGGATTGATGCGAGTTTGTGACCCTGGGTCTCACGCTTTTGCGATCATCTGACAACTGATTAATTTTTTAAAAATTTGGATTTATGGTGTTGAATGAAGAATAAATGTTTTTTTTTTTTCCCTTTAGAAACCCTTTATTGTTCATTCAACACCATCACTTGAGAAGACACCAGAAGTGTTGAAACAAAATGGCTATTTTTGTAGTGATTTATAACATTTTTATGTTATAATTTTCAAATAAATGATTATATATATATATATATATATATATACACACTTGTACACACAATTTTTCATTTTCATATCAACTGCCATGCATTTCATAAAATTTTTCATGTCAAAAAGTCAATCAAATAAATTCAAATAAATTTTTTACTAACTCTCCATTTATAAAAGCAGCAGAAAATTGCTTCCTTATTAAAAAGTCAAAGAAAAAGAAGAAAGTTGTAAAGATTGTGGGATGTACGTTGGAAGCTGCTTCTTTGCTCCAAAGAAATGTTTGTATTAATCAATAGGAATTTTCACTTGAAAATTAAGAAGAGGTCCATGATAATAAATTCCTCATCAATAAATTGGAAATTAAAATTCAATTCCTACAGAGAGAATCCATTATTTTGTTTTATGCATTGGAGAACTGATGTAACATTCAGCACGTTTCAAAATGTATTTGGAAATCCGAAATAAAACCGTTTTCTTGCAAAGAATTTGTCAAATGTTTCTGTCAAATCTACTAAATATTTACAAACTACCAAACAATTTTAATGTGAATTTATTGACAGACAATTTTTTTTCACTCACATTCTTGAAGTGTTTGTAATCAAATTAAATTTGGTTTTTAAAAAGACAAATTTAAACAAATTTACTGTAAATCTTCTGGTCAGATCTTAATTGATTTTTATAGAATTGATGACCACCTTTAAATCTATTTCCACATGTGCAATGTCAGAAATACTTCTCATTTCCTCTTAACAGCACAAAAATAGTCAACCATTTCCAATGTCGCTCAAGTAAGGAACAAATTTGAAATTGTCAGGTAGTCAAATTAAATTTATTTTTTTATAAAAACAAACAAAAAACCCAAAACACTATGAATTTAAGCACAAGATAAACAATTTTGAAATTTTGCCAAATACTGCAAAATAATCTCTTGATTTGGAAATATGAATTATTTTATGACAATTTAATAGTTTGATTGTGTGTCCAGATCAAAATTAGCTAAACAGAAAACTAAAAAAAAATGTGAAATTTGAGATGCTATAAGTGAGACAATTAAGAGCTTATTGTTGTCTCTAGAAAGTGACATGTATCCAATCTTTGTTGATTGACTACAGAGGGCTTTCTTTCTTTCACATATGATTTCCATGTACAATGAAGTAAATTGCAAAGAAATATTTTCATGCTTTTTGGAATCAGTTGTAAAAATTAAAAGTAAAATAAAAAGATTCATTATAATCTATTAGGAATAAATACTTGCTCACATTTCTAAAAAAAAAAAAAAAAAAAAAAAAATATTTAAAAGTATTTCATCTGATAAAGTTCACAGCTAGGAAATGTTGGTGGTGACTGTTGCAAGAGAAGCAGTTTCAATAATGTCTGACTATTTTGACATAATATGCCTGTGTTTGACATAAAGAGCTTTTTGTGAATCCTGGACAAGAAAAAAAAAAAGAAAAGGTTGACAATCTAAGGGAATCAAAGAACAACAATGGAGGTGAGAACTAAAATGGCTGAGAGGAAACAAAAAAAAAAAAATATAAATCAAATGGACGGTTTTTATACTGTCAATTTGGTGTGCAGGTCTTTTTAAAGAATTACTCCAAGAGTTAGAATATTTTCCTAACCAAAAAAAAAACTAAATAAATAAATAAGCAATGAACACACGTCAATTTAATTCAGTTGAACCTGAAAAGTTAATAAAAGTATTTTAAAAAATGTTTTAAAGATTTACGTGTAGAAATTCAATTAAATAAATTTAAAAAATATTTTTTCCCCAAAACTAAAAAAAAAAAATAAAAAAACACAATTATTAAAATAAAAAATTAAAAACATAAAAAAAAAATAAAAAATTAAAACCAGATAAAAAAAAATACTCATTTTGTGACTTAAAATTTTCTTATAGGATTTTTATCATCATCATCATCATCATCATCATCCATAAAATGAGACAATTGACAAATTCCCTAGAAATTTAGGGTTGGTGGCAAAAATGTTTATCACAGTTTTAGACAAAAATTGAAGAGAGAAATAAAATTCTATTTGCAGATCTTTTGTTACTAAAGAGAGAGAGAGTCTGGCAGGACTGGAAGAGGAGGACAAGGAAGTAATTAGAGAGAGGAGAAAAAGAAAAAAGTAATTCTCTAGAGAGACACTTCTTTTTCTTTCCTCTGCTGTCCCGTTTGCTCTCCCCCCACCCTCCAAGAGAAGAAAACCTAGCAACAGGATATTGAAGCAGAACAAGGACTACACATATTCAAGGTACGACCATTTCAAGTGAGCTGTGCTCAACATAAAAGGACACACAGTGTTCCCTCAAATAAAAGAGGTTTTCTTTTCTTACTCAATTTCCATTCTCTCTTTTTTTTTTCCTTTTTCATAATTGTTTTTTCTTTTTTTAAATAAAATCCCAAATAGGCATTGAAATCAGCAGAATGACAAAACTGAGATTAAATTGTTCTTGTAGCCACCCCTATCCTACCCCATTTTTAACAAAAAAAAAAAAAAAAAAAAAATCTTATTTTTCTGCTCCTTAAAATGGGACCAAAAGGGGCCCAAAATGTGAGAAAATACAATTTTGGGAAGGAAGGGGACAAATATTTATTAATTGGATGTTTGTTAGAAAGAAAACCTTTTTCTTTCTTTTTTTTCTTTATTTTTTTTTTTTTTTTTAATTTCAGTAAAAAGAAAAAAAAACTTTCAAAACAACAAAGGAGATTAAAAAAAAAAAAAAAAAATCAACAGTCCATTATTAATGGAGGCAAAGAAAAAAAAAAGTTTCAGAAAAATTTTTGTACAAAATTTTTTTTTTTTTTTTTTTTTTTTTTTAAAGGAAACCATGGGGTAATTCCATTCAATTTGATCCACTTTGGTTGTTTCTTTTTTAGTTCTTTTTCGTTACTGCATAGAGTGAGGTGAGAAGGACATTGGATGATTTAATGACCTCTGGCCCTGATAAGCACCTGCGGTTAGTTCTTCTTCTAAAACGCTAGAGTTGCTGCTGCTGCTGCTGCTGTTAGTGATGGGAGTTGATGAGGGGACCATTGTTGTTGTTGTTGTGGTGGTGGTTGTGGTGGTTGCTGATACAGCACTAGGTTGAGTTGAACTGACTGATGACGTTACTATCTGGGGTTGGACAGATGTTATCAAAAGTGACTGATTAAGAGCTTCACTACTGACCAAAGTCTGAAAATCTCCGGCCGTCAAGCAGTGCATTCCAAAAAGATCATCAAGGTTGGATTTAAATTCTTTCACCTCTTCGGTGCTACTTGTTCTGTCTTCGAGCAACTGGATCAGGTTTCTCTTGGTTGAAGAACTGCTTGGAGCAGTGACAGGATTCACTGTGCTGGTCGTGTCACTGTTTCCTCCTTTGCTGCTACTGACGCTAGTCACAGTGACCCCCTGGGTGCAAGATTTGGTGGTCGTGAGCAGTTTCTCCCAAAACACTCGACTGAGATCGACATTCGGAGCATTACCCATGTAATTGACGTTTGGCAAGTCCGAAATGTGAGTCGACTTCTTCGGTTGCCGTCCCCCGTGTTTCGGTTGGGTTGATGCAGACGTGACATTCTGAAGGGGCACAGACTGGCTACGCGACGTGGTTACTGACCGATTTGAACAGGTACCACTGCCACCTGTGCCACCAGCAGCAGACATACCACTTCCTAATCCTTCTTCCTGTTTCACTTTGCCCGATTTGGTCAGTTTTAGAAAACTGGCCTGACTTGCGGTCGGCGGGTGTTCAACAGACACAACTGGACTATCGCCACTTGCAATGACTTGGCCACCAACTGCACTGCGGTCTTTGAGGAGGGAGAGTTTATAGGAGAAAGGATATGCGGGTGATATCTGAACGGATTTCTTTGTTTTACTTGGGGGACCATCGGCAGGAGCACTAGACATATCTTTGTCCGATTTGGAGTCAGTTTCTGGTTGACTGGTTTCCATTGCTGTAGCAACAGATGAAGAAGGCAAAGCACTATTGTCAGATAAACACCTGACCAGCTGCGGCATTTGCGTTCCTTTTGTTTCCATGCATCCACTCTCTTTCATCGACCTTTTCCTTCTGCTTTTGGTCGCAGTGTTTGATGTCGACCTGGAACGAGCTTTGCTTCTGGGTTTCGTAGCTGGAGTTGGGATTTGCTGTGATTGGGGTGGTGTATCACTGATGTTGCTGCTAACTGGGCCTGGACTTCTCTGTGCAATCTGACCAGAAGCGGCTGCACGAGGTGACTTCTGACTCAACATACGAATTGCATTTTCATATGAAGGGGGACTTTTAGCCTGCAATAAATTCAACAATTCTCTGTTGTTTTCCTTGTTTGTTCTACTTGGCTGCTGTGAATTACTCACTGATGAAGTGTTCAACTGTGGGGTGGAGAGGGTTTTATTGGCAACAGTTGCTGTTGGTCGGATAGGTGGTGGGTCATATGTTGTGCCGCTCAGTGAGCTTCCATGAATAGGTGTAAAAGTCTGGGGTGATGGGGGCAGACTGGTAGGGCTCGGTCCAGCACTGACATTTGATGCTTGAAGTGCAGCAATTGGAGTGTAGGCCTGGACTGGCTCTGCCAGAGGACTTTGGTTTGGGGGTTCACAGCTAGCTGATCGATGTTCAAGATGGCCTATAACATTACTGACCAAGTTTTCTGCACTGCTTCCAAAACTAAAAGGAACAGTTGGCGGGGTGCTCCGAATAGGACTGGCACTACTGTAACCGCTATCAGAAACAGGAGTGTGCGAGCCCGTTTTTTCGTAACTCAGAGTGTGCCAGCGTTGTGAAATGGTGACATTTGGTGCCACAAATTCCGGAGCCTGTCCTGACATTCGAAAAACTGTTGACTCGTTGGTGGAAGTGGCCTGTACAGATGAAGCCTGTTGTTGGGGTTGATGAGAGGTGGCTGCAGAGAAACGACTTTGTTTAACTTCTACCCCTTTCCGGACTACAGCTTGTGCGTCTGGGATTGCAAAAGTGTTGCTGTTCTCGAGATGATCTCTGAATGGACGGTTCTGGGTAGAGTTCAGGGTGTTGCTGGTTTCAGCCTCTCCCAAAATGGAAACGGATGTAGTAGCGTGTTTGAGGGTGTCCTCAGGCACAAACACATTAGCACCAAGGTCTGTTGTCGTATTGACAGGAGGAGCAGCAGCAGCAGCAGCAACATCTGCATTTGAGGATGGGGTCGTCTGGTTCAAAAGGTCTTCCACATCAAGTTTCAAGTCAGGGAAAGGCTGTAAATTACTTGTGCTTGTGTTACTGCCGGTACTACCATTCGGAAAGACGGATTCATTTTGATTGCTTGTCATGGATTCTGTGATGAAGTCAGCCACATCAGATGGCAGTTCCTCTTCTAAAAAGTCTTTCTTCTTGCTTATGATGTCTGAAGATTGTAATATTTCACAGAGAAAGCTGGATTTTGCACATTGCTGCTGCTGCCGCTGCTCTTCATGGGGGTCTGTTAATGAAGCATCAACCATGTTGGTCAAGTGCTTCTGGAGCAAACTAGGGGTTTCCTGAGAGAATTGGCACTTTTGAGTGGCCGTACTTGGGATTCCCTGAGATGTCTGTCCAGTTTTTTGATCAGTAGGCTGCAATAATGCAGCTACAGTGTCGGTAACAGACCGTTTGAAAACGGCAAGTTCTGTAGCCATATTTACCTGTTGAGGGGAAAGTTGTGAATACGGAACACCTTGTAGGGATAATTGCGAGTTAGAAAGAGAGGCCGAGTCAGCTGCAGAGTTGACGGCCGAGATTCCTTCATTACTGAGAGGCTGGACCAGACTTAGTAGATCACTGATATGTCGATCAAACTGTTGGGAAGAAGAAAGATTTGAGGAAGGTAACGTTTTGTTGTCAGTGCTACTCAGCATGGTCTGCGAGTGGCAACTCATTTTGCTTGTAGGTATACAGTGCATAGAACCAGCATTGGAGAGTTCCAAGCCAAGCATTTGGGGGGCACTGTCCAAAAGGGCGTCCTTCTCAACGCTCGATATGTCGGGACTCTGCAAAGGTTCAGTGTTTAAGCCACTACTCACACCCTCAGGATTTTCTGTTATAGTTGTTCCTAATGTCATCCAATCTTGCCCACTAGAAACTAGCAGACTTGTTGCAATAGATGAATCGAGCTGACCAACCAAATCTGTGGCTGCCTTGCTTGATTGCTGTTTTCGTTTCGTATTTGAGCTGGACGATTTTTCGCTAGCTTTTCGTTTACGACTTGTCGGGTGGATTTCAGGCTGGCTTTTACCAGCTTCCTGCTTCGGAGCAACTCCAAGATCTTTCAATAACTGATCTGCTCTGTCTTTGTTGTTGCTGTTAGGCAAAGGAGGAGACAATTCACAATTTTTGTCTTCGGGTAAAGACGGTTCAACTAAGTCACCAGTCACATGACTCGAAACAACTTGGCTTGAGTAAGTGACCACTGTGTCTGTGAGGAGACAAGCATTCAGATTATTTGGACATGAGATGCTGGGTGAAACAGTTGCATTCTGATGGGCACTTGCAAAGTTAGTCAACTGTTCTGCACTGGCTACTGTGGCATGAGACAAGGGCAACTGTTGGAGCACATTGTTAGCACAGGTAGGATTACTGTAGGAAACCACAGTAGAAGTAGCATCTGCAGATAAAATTCTTGAGCGGAGTTGGGAGGTTGACACTGTTGGGCCCTGGTTGGATATGGTGCGGGGTCTTTTGGTAAATTTCTCTGTCTTTGCTACGACAGATGTTGAGATGCTGTCCAACATGGTTGTCAATGGCGTTTGAACTGGTAAAGTTATTTTGTCGGAATTTACACTCTGTGTTTTTGGTTCATTTTTCGGATGGTTATCAGTATTTGATTTGTCGATGGTGTCCAACTTATGCTTATCTAAGGAATCGATTTCATGAATTGGAGAACTTTCAGGAAGAGAGTCTTCGGTGCTCAGCAATTCATTCAGGATTTTGGTTTTGGTAAATTCTCCCGGAAGTAAATCACTGTTAAGTAAGGGTCGTAGAAGCGAAGCTGGTTTGGTAGGGGGGTCGGACTTTTCTACTTTAATTTCGGATTGGCTGTTGCCTTCACTGCCAGCAGACAATAAGGCTTCTTCATTGTGCATGCTCACATTTGTACCAAAATTGGTCAAAACGAATTTTCCAATAGATGTAGCAGAATTAACAATCTCTGTTGACGGTTGATGCTGTAAAATACTGGATGTAGAATCTTCGGACAACCTCTTGGGCACCTGACTAGTAGTCATCAACAACGAGTTGTCTGGTTCTACCGTTTCCATTTTAACTGTTACTTGTGAGGTAGCCAAGTCAGTAGGGAGGAGATTTGATACGGATATGGTTTGTGCACTCTGTAAAGGGTCAGCTATGTTGAAGTTGAACGCTGACAATAGAGCACCATCCAACTGGATGTTTTTCGAGATCATGAATTGGGTAGAGGGGTCAACTGTGCATTCTTGGGCATCAGTTGTAGACACAAGTCCTCCACTAAGGGGGACAGCAATTCCCAATGAAGAGGTAGAACCGGCCTCCTGTTGTGGATTTAGTGAGGTAAACAGTTGCTGACTAGGAATAGCAATGTGGGGTAGGGATGTTGTGTCTAGTTGGATGGTCTTCCAGGCCAGGGTTTCACCAGTCGTTGCAGTATTTACATTGCTAGCATTTCCTCCATTTGAGATCACCATTTCTGTCTGCGATGCCACACTGCTATTAACAGATGGAATTGTCTGAAAAATGGCGGTGCCAGCCGGAGTTGCCTGCTGTTTATCTAATGTAGCCATATTTGATGAGTTCTGAGATGGCGATATGAAAACGTTGCCAGCTGCACTGACCGTTCCTGTGGCAGGGGAACCAAGAATGATAAGCAACTCATTAGGTTTGCTGACCACAGGGTTCATAGGAAATGTGACCACTTCCGTTGCTGTGGCAAATGCAGAAGTTGCAACGGCAGCTGTAGCTGTAACAGGCAAAGGCGTGCTTGATGCACTCTGGTTCACCGTCTCGGTCTGTTCACGAGCATGCTTCTCCTTCAGAATGGTTGCCACCCGTCGACGATCATAGGGGGTGGAGTCCAATGTGTTTCCAGATTGTTCCTGGAGCAGGGACAAGATAGTCTTGGCTTGCATCGCTTTTGGTCGTATTGGTGCAAATCGGGATCGTGATCGTTTCGTAACCGAGGGAGATGTTTGTGTAACACACTCAGTGGAACTGACAGATGTTGCTCCTTCTGATTCCCAACCAGATTTAAGTGTGGGTACCTGAATGTAACTGCTGCTGTTGCTGTTTGGGGATGCCAAGGTGCTGTTGTTATCATTACATTCTAGCATCTGAGCCAAGATGCTTGGTTCAGAGCTATGATCCGTGCTTTTCTGAGAAGAGGTGGGTAAGTAATCAGCAGATTGAGTTGTCTTTGTTTCAGCAATGTTTTGCATCTGGGAAAATGGTACAAATGCACTTTTTGCAGAACCTGTTTGAGATACCAGAGGAACACCAGTGCCAACACGTGATGTCTTTTCAAGCACCATGTTTAACATGAATGCATTGCTCGAGCTGATGGCCTTTTCGGATAGGCTTGGATCTAATTTGATATTTTGGTTTATGTCCGTAGTTAACAACTGTGGCTTATGAAGACTGTCAGTTGAGGTTTGGGCAGAAGTTGATAACATGGCCGAAAGGTTGGATGGACCAGTTCTGCTGCTCGGTGGCTGAGTGCTCGAGTTTTTCTCATCGGCCCAGCTCTGAATTGGGATCACAGATGGCTTTTTCAAGGAATGGAAAGTAGCTAATTCAGGTGTTTTGCTCTGTTTTGAGTCTGTTATGTCAGGGCCAGCCTCTTTTGTCCCACTTCGACTGGGGATTCTTGTCTCGCTCCCCTCTGACTGAGCACATTGTCTGTCTAATGATTTGTCTTGGAAAAGAGATCGAGTAGAATAAATTTTCATTTGCGCAGCAGACATGGCCGCATCATGGGAGATAGCAGGAGTTTTGCTCCCACTAGACAGCACCCGCTCACGACCTGAGGCAGGAACAGAAGCAGCCTGATCCTTGATATGAGATTTGTTGTCTGAGACAGCCGTAGGCATCAGAAGATTCTCCAAACTACTTGAGGAACGGAATCTCAAACAGGAGGACGGTGATAGAAACTTGGTCTTTGGGCTTGGGAGACCAGGGGTGTAACTCTCATTGCGAGTTCGGTGTGGTGATTTTGTTTCGTGTTCATTCTCTTGTCTCTGTTGGTGTAAACGGCGTTTCAGCTCCTTGAGCATTTCCCGTTCTTGCAGTTTCCGTTGCAGCTGCAGTTGTGTCTCTCGATGCTTGTCACCGCCAGAAGCATTAGAAAACAGTGAAGACATTGCAGCTACAAAGAGAAAATTAAATCAAATTTGAACTTGTTAAAAATATAGAGCAAAAAATACTTTCTGTTTTCTTCATATACAAACAGTATTTTTCTGTATCGTTTTACAATATTAAAAATTTGTTATGAAGGAATGTTGAAAAGTTCTCAACCTGACCAATTTCCCAAAATTGTCTGTTTTCTGACATTTGATAATTGAAATGCTATTCATAGGAGGCACGGTGGAGTAATGGATAGCAGCTCAGATTGAGGAAATGGAGAGCTGAGTTCAAATTCCAGTCGAAACCATTACGTTCACTTACATGCTAATAACCTTAGGAAAGGTATTAATCCTCTTCTTCTCCCCCAGCTAAGGGTAAATAGCATGACAGACCAGGTTCTATAGCCTTAGATGTCAACTGGTCTACCACAAAAAGAAATGGAAACCTACTGTGGGGAAAAAAAAAATCTGCCTCGTCAGTCATGTATCAAAAGATACATGATTGCCTACACGTGTATCACGCATGGCACATAACTGACTAATTCCTCATATAATGATTGTGGTCAGTTCTAATGAGCTGGTTGCTAAACAAGCTGATAACCAAGTGAGAAAGTTATACCTCACTTCTATTTCAGGCCTACTATATTTGACACTACATCTGTATCAACCAACTTCTAATAGTTTTAAGTTCACCTTTGCAACATTTATTTCTTGATTTTTGCTAACAAATCTGAATTACAGCTGCTCCTCACTTAACAACCAAAATTCTAAATTTAGTTGTTAAGTGAGGAGATTCAAGTCGAGTATTAGTTGTATTTGACTGCTATTTCAATCATATTCCATGTGTAATGGATTTGTGCCAACCAGTTTCTAATAGTTTTAATGTCACTTTTGCAACATTTCTTATTAATTTCTAAGTGTTTAGAAAGAAGCGCACTGAGAATTAAATACAATAAACAAATTTGATTATCAGTTCTATATTCTCTACATGACTTTGGTTTGCATATTCTAAATGCAGCACAAGTAAATTTTTTATTTGTTATTCACTTTATTTATTCATTTTGATCAAAGAGAAAATAACCATGATCAAAGTTTTTGTACAATGTACAACACCATCTTATTATGGGCATGAAGCTTTATATTTGCCATTCCTTCTTTGAATTCAATCAGAAACTGGGAGCTGGCTTGAGGAAAATATTGCTCTTCTAAGCCAAACAATGAAAGTTCTGAATGAGTTTTAAAGACCTCCAGGCTTAAATTTCAGAGTCACATAGGTTCTTGAGTTTTGCTAACTGATCTAAATGATAGTCATTATCTCATTTTTTTTATTCGGTTTTTCTAAAGTTCTTAGAGTTTGCCTTTTAAAGACATTCCCAACATGCAATGACTAAGATTTCCCAACTAACACAACTAGTAAATACTAGTAGTTACTAATATCTCTACACAACTTACAGCATAAACACAAGAAATTGGCAAATGAATGAATGGGCTTAAAGTGGGACAATAATAGTTTCTACATTTTCTTAGGCTCCAGAAAAGAAAAAAACTTTGAGAACATTTATAAGATTTTGCTTATCCATCACAATCAATGAAATTTTGTGTGTGTGTGTGTGTGTGTGTGTGATTTTACTCCTAATTTAAATGTTTGTGTAAAGAAAAAACTTGTTCCCTCATCAGTATCTGTCTATATTTCTGAGATGAGGTATTATATACATTATTTACATTATTCGGACTATTGTCCTCATCTTTTCCGCCATATTTATTACAATGTTTCGGCCTTTCAGTATCTGTCTATATTTCTGAGATGAGGTATTATGTACACTATTTACATTATTCGGACTATTGTCCTCATCTTTGAGGCCATATTTATTACATCGTTTTGGCCGTTGTATGCTCCGGCCTTCTTCAGGTGGTTGGAAAGTCGAACTGAACCCTTTATTTCACTCACTGGGGTAGACTGTTCTAGTTCCACGTGTCATGTTAATTCCCCTCTCTAAGTTCTCCATTGCCTTAACCAGGTATTGATCTCACACTCTTTCCTGTCATTGGATCTAACCAATGCCTTTATTCACAAAACAAAGGGTTCAGTTTGACATTCCAACCACCTTAAGAAGGCCGAAGCATACAACGACCTAAACGTTGTAATAAATATCACAATAATGATGAGGAAAATAGTCCGAATAATGTAAATAGTGTTGTTCTCTCTTCTAAGAAAAGTCCCCTAAGAAAACTTTTCTAAGTTAAAGAAATTAATATCCACCAGCCTAGAAATCAAGCATCTCAATTTCTAGGCCGATAGACATTAATTTCACTTTAAAAAATGGGAATATCTACTCAAACATGAGTATCTGACTAACACACACATATATATATATATATATATATATATATATATATATATGAAGAAATATAGTCTTAAGGTGTGCTATATTTATGGGATAAAGTGCTCAATATCAGAGATAGAGCGTGTGTAAATATAAAAGTGAACATGGAAGTCAACACTTAGAGGCGACATGCAATCATCAGGCCACATGTGCTGTTATTTTTCTCGGCTATTTATATATATACGAGTCAGTGGTGCATTGTGGGAAGTCTATTATGGCGGTTGTTTTACCGGAAGTCGTTTATTTATTTATTTGGGTTAAATTATTTTGCTTGTTTTTATTTTTTGTTTCTTATTTTATTTATTTATTTATTTTTATTTTTTTTATTTATTTATTTATTTATTTTTTTTTTTTTTTTTTTTTTTTTTTTTTAATCGATGTTTTTATTAACGTAGTAAAAATTTGTTTATGTCACTCATTTAATAGTTTTGTCTTGGTTTGAGAATTTAATTAACGCTATTTATTCGATTTTGAGGTTGATTGTTATAGTTTGTTCTAACTATTATTTTGGCAGGAACAGTTTTTAATTTGTGTTTATTTGGGTTGGTTATTTTTATTTGTTTTTTCTAACGGTAACTTTATCGGGATTGGTTTGTTTATTTATTTACTTGGATGAATTTAGGTTAATTTATTTTACTTGTATATTTTCTCTTTTTCGGTTTTTCGATTTTTAAGTAACGTAGTATTTATTTATTTTTTATTATTATTTTTTTTTTTTTTTATCGTTATATAACAGTTATAGGTATTTTTTTCGTCCGATTTTTTTGGTTCGATTTTTTAGTCTAACTAATATTTTGGTCATAATGGTTTGCTAATTTGTTTATTATTTATTTTATTTATTTGGGTTCGTTTTTTTTTTTGTGTTATTATTATTATTCTTTTTCGTCTATTCTAACAGGTGTGATTTGGTAATTTGTTTGGATTAATTAATTTAGCTTATTTTATTGCTATTTTGTTTATTTGTTTATTTATTTATTTTGTTTTTTTGTTTTCAATTATTTAAGTAACGTAGTAAAAATTTGTTTTCATGTCTGCATTTTGAGATGAGCTCGGATCTTTTATTTAATAATTTATTTTGGTCTGGGAAAGTAATGATAGCTATTTTTTCCTCCAAGCAAAGTTTGCAAGTTTTTGATTGATTGTTGAAGGCTGATGATCTTTTCCTTATTTTCCAAGATATGTTTGGTGTGATGTGCATTTTGTTTTTAATTCCCCATATATACTTAGAAAGCATTGTACTGTTTGCATATTTGCTATTTGTGAAAGATGTTTTGTGTGTATAATTTCTTTGTTTCCAGGGTCCTTCAGTTACTCCTATGTATACTTTTTCTTCATTATCTGGTGATTTTGTCGTGGCTTGGTATATTAGGTTGTTTTGTAAACAATTTCTGTTTAAGGGACATTCGTTCTTTATTCTGCACATCACATTTTCTTTATTACCATATTAATACAAAAACGCACAATCTTAAAATTTAAAAATTCAACCTCAGTGTTGCGACTGCACGCTGCAAAAAAATTTTTTACAATTAACAATAACACATTTCTGAAAACATATTTCAGATTACATTTTTGTTGTCCTGTTATTACTGAGAAGTAAAAAACAAAAACAAATCTATATCCATACCTGATGATGTCTGTAGGAACAGACGAAAGCTTGTAAAGAACTAAAAAAGACCTTATGCAACTGGAATTTATAAACAGGGATCATAACATCCATATACAGGTTCGGGGTTAATGTACTTTATTAAATTTGTTTGCAAAGATATATTCTTGCCATTTATATCATTAACTTCTGTATCCATTTTTTGTATGAATGATTCATGTAATGTAAATTGAAATGAACCACATACTTGATATATATATATATATATATATATATATATATATACAATCTAAGGTGACCCTCTCAAAATAATCTGGGGAAATTTACATGTGTTCCTTGATCAAATTTATTGATAAACCCCAAATATTTAGATGTGTATCTTTAATAGTCTTAAATTCAGATCATCTCAAAATTCCCTGCATTTTTGTGCTTTCATAAGGCTTTCAATCACCTTCTATAGCTCCGAGGCTATTGCATGTAGAGATTTGCAAGATTAAGATTACAATAATCTCAGGTAATCCTTATTTTAATATCCTTCATTTAGCTTCTTTGTTTAGTTAAAAAAAAATTTAAGCCATCCAAAAAAAACAATGTTTATGGTCTCATAGCATCTAAAAT
>OZ010609.1:78505343-78527843 GCA_963932145.1 Acanthosepion lycidas | reverse complement strand
GAAGAAGGCCAAAGTATACAATAGCCGAAACATTATGAATATGGCAATAAAGAAGAGGACAACAGTTCAAATGATGTAAATAGTTACAATACTTCATCTCAGAAATATAAACAGATGTTTTTTATTTATATTTTTCAATTTTATTCGTCTGTTAGAGGTAATGCTAGAAAAATAAATAAAAAATAAGAAAGGAAATGAAAGGTCCTAGCCATTAAGGTTAGAGCTGGTAGAATGAAGGAATGCAGTTTGTTTGAACATTTTCCATAGAAGTAGCAATAGAATAGTGAGAGGCTTGCCACATCCCGTCCATGAGAGAGAGAGAGGTTGCAGGTTAGAAAATTTGTCACCCACAAGGATGCAGAGATGCTCTTCATCATCATGGATACAATATAGTAATAAACTTATTTCAGGATTACAAAATTGGATGGCAAACAAATATAGGAAAGCAGAAGGAAGACCAGTGAATCTTCTAGAATTAGTTTCTATAATTAATCACAAATTAATTGACAAAAAATTGATTAGAAAGACATGTAAAGCCTAATGATCTGTGGGATTACCTTGTCTTTTCTTTCTTTACTTACTCTGTCAAACTACATCAAAGGGATAAAATTGAAAGCACCTGTTTCTGTGACAATCCCATAATGTACAGAGTGTTGCTAAAGTATGAACACACAGGAAATGTCATTAAGTATATTGTTTTTACCTCCACAAATTAAACATAATTTTGTCAAAAGAAAGAATTGACTTCTTTTTCTGGGGTATGCTAAAGGAGAAGGTGTACTGAATGAAAATCACAGATGCAACACACTTGATTGAATGCATAAAGAGTGAATGTGCTAAAATTGACAGCAATGTAGAGTTATCGCATCAAGTTCATGTGAATCTTGCAAAGTGCACCAATCTTTGCATCACAAATGATAGGGAATCATATTAACAATATTATTTGTTAATATTCCAATTTAATAAAATGTTGCTGAAAATTTCATTTCTTGAAAATATGCATAGGGTGTCCAGACTTTAGGGACACACCCTCTAGGCTACAATGTGAAGACTTTTTATCATCACATTATATTGATAAAGCTTTGCAGGATTGCAAAACTGGACGGCAAATCATAGAAGAAACACCAGTTGATCATCTAGAATTAAGTATCTATAATTAATCACAAATTGATACACAAGCGATTAGAAAAACATCTAAATCCCAATATTCTGTGGGATTATCTTGTCTTTTCTTTTTCTTTACTTACTCTATGAGACTACATCAAAGGGACATAATTTAAAGCAAGTAGTTGTGTCTGGGATAATCCCATACTCTAGTAGAATTGACAAAAGACGTTAAATAGATTTTATATTTTAGGAAAAAGAAAATAAATACTATTTCTGGATTGCATTTTTTAAGGACAGACTTGACCCAAACCAACTCCCCACCCTCCCGAAAAAGAAAAAATCTGTTTCAAGGAAGTATTTAAAAATATAACTGAGATTCAGTAAGCCGACAACAGAACAGACTCCAGACAAGATCAGAATTAGAACAAACCAATTACAATTTTTGACAATGTTTTATCTGGTACCCTTTCTTATTGTCTTCAAGTGTTTGCTTTTGTATCCAAAAGTTGGTCAAAACGAAAATTCTCTGAAGTATTCAAATTTTGTTTTAATATTAAAATGAAATTTTTATTCAACATATTTTTAATATTTTATCTTCATTTTTGAAAAGTTTTTCACAGAGTCTGCATATGTATGCACAAAAGCAATCACTTGAAAGAGCAGAGGTCATGTTGGCTCCTAAAAATGCAATTCAGGAAAGTGTTTATTTTCTTTCTCCTTATGTATCAAATCTAATTACATAATCTTCTTTTGTCACCCGTACTATATTATGGGCACTTGATTTGGAATTTAATGCCTTCCTTTTTGTTTCTTAAAAAATTGATTTTGCATAAAGAAATATAAAAACATCTACCAAATTCTTAATGGAACATTTGCACTGAAATTAAAAGGATATTTTGACTGGCCGCGTTGTCCCAAACGTCTTGGCTTGATATTGGGAAAGACACATTTCATTATCTTCCCAAAGTCAGCAGGGCTGAGGGGACGAAGGTTTAAACTCTCACAATAATTTCTACAAAAAAAAAAGAAGACTTTAAAAGAAACAACATTCATATTTGTCAATAATCAGAAATAAAAACTGAATTGCAAATGTCAGCATCTTTTTTATCTTTTCAATTTGAATTTTGTAATGTTTTAAAATGATGAATGAAAGTTTGATTCATTTGTTTAATGGCACATTAACTCCTTATGGGTCATTTAATGCCAAAATTTAATTTTCTTGGGAGCTTTGAAGTAATAAAAATACAGGTATCCTTTGATTAATGCACTAACATTTTTATATACCAAAATTTGATTAGTGCATTCAATCAGTACGGTAAAATATTCTTCAGTTTAATTGACAATTGATTTTTTTTATAGTTACTGATGTACAAATTAACTGCACTAATCTAGGGATTACTGTGTATGTTATTCTGCTTTCACAGTTGAATACATGTGTTATAGTGGAACACCCCTATTCTATAGTTAATAGACTCTCCCACCTATAATAAGTAGGAGTAGTAAGAGTAACGAGGAGTCGCTCAGTGGGTCAGTTGCTCAGTCGATGCTGGACGACCGTTAGTCGGATACTAAAGTATCAGCGACCACAACTAGATTACTCTGCGTCATACCTATTATATGAAGTTCCTAACGTTTTGTACGTCGAACCTATTTTAGGACCGACTTAGTACAAATACAAGCCTACACTGTGAAACCACTCTATAACAACATGGTAGATGATACTCCGTTTTTGTGCATATACATGTTTGTATGAACGTAATTACTAGAGGCGGTGATATGTGGGTTTTATGTTGTAGTTTTGTTGAAGTTATATTTTGAAATACAGTTTGATTTAGAAAATTGTAGGATATTATATGAATTAATCTCAAGAAACAGTTCTTTCATGTTGGTTGTTTAGTTGGTCAATTTTGTTCAGTGGCATATCAACACTTCTATGGGTTATTTAATGCCGAAATCTAAATATTTTGTATGTAATTTGATGCTTTCAACTACATATATTTTGTACATTCTTTTATACTTCCAGAGTAAACGTATGATTTTTAGATATATATTTTGTAGATCATAAAATGTATTGTTGGTAATTATGGTATAAAAATGTACTGTTGGTTTTTGTTTGGGGGTTCACTATTTGCTCTGAATGACTCATAAGGAGTTGATGTGCCGTTAAACAAACCCCAGGTCAGGGTGGACCCGGGAACAACAGCAATTAAGAAGTGGTTCTGTGCTCCTCAAAACCTCCAATCTCCAGATCAGAGGCCTTGCTACCACATGTAGTTTATCATCATACCCAGGACAAAAGAATGAAAGGCTTCACTGAAAATCAAGATAACGACAAGAACAGATACTACATTTTGATCTTAGCAAAAGGTTATTGATCTCCAAACTTTGATTTGCCACCATAAGATTCTTTGGAATTGTTACATTTTCTTTTTGTTCTGAATTATATGCGGTTAGAAACAAAAGATCCAAATAAAATTTATTTATTGTTTAAATTATGATTATTTTTTTTTTTTGCTTAATGGATATGATTCTTTTACTGTTAAATTTGGAGACTACTGCTCTGGGTTATTAAGATTAGAATAGTTAGTTCCTCTTGTTACTTATGGAACATTGGGTGACTTGGTGTTTCAATGGGAATTGCATTCATAAGCAGTCTCCAGTCACATGTACACACACTTTTAGGATAGTGCAACTCAGTTTGAATTCAGAGTTTCCTTCTCCTAGATTGATTGCTATCCAAGGCTACTGAACCCAGTCTGTCCTGCTATTTTACTCATAGCTAGGACGGGGTGGAGAAGAGATGGATCCATACATTTCCCAAGGGTATTAGCACATAAGTGAATGCAATGAACTTGACTGGAATTCAAACTTGGCTCTCTGATTCCTCAATCTGAGCTTAAATTAGAGTAATTAAATAAAAGTGTTTTTCCTCTTGTCTTTTTATTCTATCATTTTCAGGGTTATCAGTGATTTAAAACAAAGTCACTAGAATATATTTTCTCATACTTGTGGAACTTTCTCCTGGAGCCTTGCTTTTGAGTCAACTTTGATCTTCAAAAATTTAAATGCAATGTCAATCGTTATCTTTTGTCTTCTTAATTCTTCTTCTTTTATTGTTCACTCTCCTTAATAATGTTTTCTTTTTCTCATATTGTTTCATACTCAGTAACCTTTTGCATCTTAGTAGCTTTATTGCTTTGCTTGGGGTGAAATGATAACAAAAAATATTCTGAAGAATATACACTGATCAGATAAAATCCAAAATTATCATGGCCGTTATGATGAAGGTTATAAACAGATGATCATAAAACATTCAAATCATTTTCAATAACCAGACATTTGGATTCCTATACAAATTATCATGGCATTCTGGTCCCATTCCAAGACAAAAGTATTGTGCAAAAATTTATTTACTTTGGGAGTTTTAGCAGATATATTCCCCTCCCGAGTACTGTAGAGGAAAAACATTTCAGATTCTTTTTTTTTAACTGTTAGTAAAAAATAATAGCTTTTGTTCTGAAACAATTGGAATTTTATAAACTTTTTTCTCCCTGTCAAAATTTACCTTTTTCAAATTTGTGATTGCTGAATGAAATTTCTCAGACAAATAATGAGGAAAGAGGGCTTAGAAAATATGACACTGACAGGACATACTGAAGACAAGAGGAACAGAAAAAAGCAGCATATAACCTCCCTGATTAGCTTGTTTAAATGTTTGGCAGAACAGGGATTAGGGGAGATAGTGAAAAGACAACATTTACTAAGAGCTACAAAGGACAGGAAATAGTGGAGAGCCATGATCACTCAAATCCTCAAGGGAAATGGCACAAAGAAGAAGAAGAAGAATGAGATTGTGTAAATGGTTGGCAGAACAGGGATTAGGAGAGATAGTGAAAAGACAACATTTACTAAGAGCTACAAATGACAGGAAATTGTGGAGAGCCATGATCACTCACATCCTCAAGGGAAATGGCACAAAGAAGAAGAAGAATGAGATTGTGTAAATGGTTGGCAGAACAGGGATTAGGAGAGATAGTGAAAAGACAACATTTACTAAGAGCTACAAAGGACAGGAAATTGTGGAGAGCCATGATCACTCATATCTTCAAGGGAAATGGCACAAAGAAGAAGAAGAATGAGATTGTGTAAATGGTTGGCAGAACAGGGATTAGGAGAGATAGTGAAAAGACAACATTTACTAAGAGCTACAAATGACAGGAAATTATGGAGAGCCATGATCACTAACATCCTCAAGGGAAATGGCACAAAGAAGAAGAAGAAGAATGAGATTGTGCAAATGGTTGGCAGAACAGGGATTAAGAGAGATAGTGAAAAGACAACATTTACTAAGAGCTACAAATGACAGGAAATTGTGGAGAGCCATGATCACTCAAATCCTCAAGGGAAATGGCACAAAGAAGAAGAAGAATGAGATTGTGTAAATGGTTGGCAGAACAGGGATTAGGAGAGATAGTGAAAAGACAACATTTACTAAGAGCTACAAATGACAGGAAATTGTGGAGAGCCATGATCACTCACATCCTCAAGGGAAATGGCACAAAGAAGAAGAAGAATGAGATTGTGTAAATGGTTGGCAGAACAGGGATTAGGAGAGATAGTGAAAAGACAACATTTACTAAGAGCTACAAATGACAGGAAATTGTGGAGAGCCATGATCACTCACATCCTCAAGGGAAATGGCACAAAGAAGAAGAATGAGATTGTGTAAATGGTTGGCAGAACAGGGATTAGGAGAGATAGTGAAAAGACAACATTTACTAAGAGCTACAAAGGACAGGAAATTGTGGAGAGCCATGATCACTCACATCCTCAAGGGAAATGGCACAAAGAAGAAGAAGAAGAATGAGATTGTGTAAATGGTTGGCAGAACAGGGATTAGGAGAGATAGTGAAAAGACAACATTTACTAAGAGCTACAAAGGACAGGAAATTGTGGAGAGCCATGATCACTCACATCCTCAAGGGAAATGGCACAAAGAAGAAGAAGAAGAATGAAATTGTGCAAATGGTTGGCAGAACAGGGATTAGGAGAGATAGTGAAAAGACAACATTTACTAAGAGCTACAAAGGACAGGAAATTGTGGAGAGCCATGATCACTCACATCCTCAAGGGAAATGGCACAAAGAAGAAGAAGAATGAAATTGTGCAAATGGTTGGCAGAACAGGGATTAGGAGAGATAGTGAAAAGACAACATTTACTAAGAGCTACAAAGGACAGGAAATTGTGGAGAGCCATGATCACTCACATCCTCAAGGGAAATGGCACAAAGAAGAAGAAAAATGAGATTGTGTAAATGGTTGGCAGAACAGGGATTAGGAGAGATAGTGAAAAGACAACATTTACTAAGAGCTACAAAGGACAGGAAATTGTGGAGAGCCATTATTGCCTACATCCTGAAAGGACATGGCATATAGAAGATTGCTGAATACATTTATAGATTTTTGACAACAAATTGACTGGCAATAAAAAATGACATGAATGATTGATCATCTGTTCATAATTGTCATTTTTTCTAACGTTTTGTTTAATAACTTAAAATTTCTTAGAAAAAACGTTTTTACAAATTATTAGCCAAACTTGACTCCAAGCCAAGTTTATCATTAGATTTCATTAGAATTATTTTCAAAAGAAATCCTTTTTATGAAATGAAAACCTCAAGTGATTTTCTGTGGGTCAACTGACCTCAAATAAATATTAAATCTAGCAAAGATTAATTTAGAGAAATTATTTGAAAAAATATGTCTTACAAAATGAATGATATTCTTCTGAAATATATTTTCATTCAAATAAATGTTTGCATCTATATTTAATATTAGTAGGTTTCAAAGTAAAATAGTTAATTTTGTAAAATCTGTTTCTGATACCGTAGCTAAGATTAAAGTGTAATATCTGTTCTTGCTAATTCCAAATCTCCAGTGTAACTGTAAGAATTGCAGAAACTTAAAGTTTCAAATGAAAAAGGAAAATCCAGTTCCCTCCAAAATGAAAATTTTAATTCAAAATACATTGCAAGAGAAATAACATCTCTCATATAAGAATAAAAGTGTGTCTTTTGTAAATTACTTTTTCAGCTTTCTTGAACATATCTGATTTGGTTTTTGAATCTCAATACTAAGAGGATTCTTAAATTGAAGAATTTCAGATTGATAAAACCATTTCAATTCATGAAAATTTGAATCTAAAACTTCTGCAGGAAATATTTTATTGTAGGGATAAAAAACAAAAACAATTATCTCCTTTTGATCGAGATGAAATTACATGATGGCCACTTAGTGATGTCACTTCATACAGTGACAAAAATGGCAGTCAGTTATTCTCCAGGAGTTAAACTGAACAGTTGCTTTTTTTAGCATAGGCCCTTCAGCATGGGCTGAGGTGAAAATCTGTCCCCCTGACCATCACATGGTGCAGCCTACAAGCCCAGTTTTCCTATGGAAATATATCTTCACTAGATATAGAAAATATCTCCAGCTTGTGGTCCTCAATTTGGAAAAAAAACCAAGACTTACTACTTCCCATTGTGGAATATGTTCTCGCTAGTGACATAGAATCCTGCTTGCCTGAATCTGGAATCCTAAATAAGGCTTTGCCAGAAACACAAGAACCTCCTACAACTCCAGTTACTGCTGTGAATTATTATATGTAAGACTCTTTTCATTTACTTTACACACTACTTGTTGTTGCATATATGTGTTATAATTTATCTGTGTGGGACAAATGTAAATATGTATATATAATTTGATTTAGTGGTATAAAATTCTCTCTAGGAACAAAACATGCTTGTCATTCTATTTACTTTCAGCCATTCTGTTCTATCCATGAAATAAAGTGTTATTATATCATGGATATAATAATGCCCATAATGGGGGAAATAAAAATGGAAAAATATTCACTTTCTTCCATAGTTCACCCATTATGACTATTAATCAAACAGAAAACACTTCGTTTGGAAAACTGATAAAAGTAAACTTCGATTAAGCTCAGACTAGGTATGTTTAGATAGAGTGCCAGAAGCTGATAGCTATAGATTGTTCTAGAATAAATTGTTAAACTACTGACCTGTACTCCTCGTAGACTTCTTGTTTCGGTAGACAGATGTCACTGTCTTCTTCCAAATGACTCTTGATCCATGTATAAGCCTGCGTCTGTTCCACACGACTCGATGCATGCAGAGATGAGGTTGGGCTGCTAAAAATGTTTTAAATATTTATTACAATCAGTTTGATTAAATGAAAACTCAATGGCTAGAATACCAAAGTGCAGACCAAAATGCCTATGGTTTAATCCTGGCTAGCAGCAGTTATCTACACTAAAGGAGATTTTGTAAAAGATAGATAATCATAGTGAAAGCTAGGAGGAGAAAGAGCCTTGTTAACTTGAATTTGCAAAGGAAATATATTTAAAAAAATAAAATAAAGTAAAAAATTTACGCTTTTCCCTTTTCTTTTGCTGTTCTTTTCGTAAAAAAAACTAAAAAATGGAAACAAAAAAAAAAAAGAAAGAAAAAAAGCAACTTTTGTTTACTTGTTTGAATCCAATCTAATATGTCTTTCTTGTGAATAAAATCAAATGAATGCTGGGTGGGTGAGCCTCATCACAAAAGCAAGTGTCTTTATAAAGTAAAGATTTTAAAGTTAGCTCAACTGATAGAAGAGATTACTGTAGATAAGTACTTGAAGCTATTCACTGCATTTGATCTAAATTGCTTGAATTCATATCCAATCTTTTATATAAGGATGCATTTAGAGATCTACACCTTTCATTAGAATGTGTTATAAAGTTTGTATAATGCTAAGAGTTCTGGTTAATAATACCATAAGGAAAACACTGGACCAAAAGGTTGAAGAACAGGTTTAATGACATGAGACACATGGATTAATAATACAGTAATAGATAATACCATAGTTCATACGACTGAACTCCTAAAGAATGGATGAGTTCATGCTGAACAATTAGTGTAGAGATAGTTGGTCATCTTTCTACACAACACAACACAAATGATTGGTAATTAATATCACACCTCTTCACATTCCATAAATAAAACTTTTCATACTCCAACCCGAAGTTGAATAAAAGAACAAAGTTGTAACCATAAACAAAAATAAAAAAATATCTTTAAAGCTCTTCCCAGTGCAATCAGTCTTGTACTCATAATACTCAGTACCATTTTGTTAATATCATAACAAAGTTTTATTCTCGATAATATTCATTTTGTCTGCCAGGCTGCACACTTGGTGTTGACTGCATTCATGACGACATGAGGAAGACATAGACGATTTCACTCTTTTTTTTTGGGGGGGGGGTCTGCATAATGTAGTGATAATGTTGATTTCAATCCTTAATACGAATGATTGCAAAATACTTGCCCCTCCTCTTTTATAAGCAAAAGCACACTGGGATTTGATAGGCAAAAAGCATGCTGAGATTTTTTTTCTTAGCCAATAAAATAGGCCAGTTTGCAGTTTGACATGACTCCGTCCTGATCTGCTGCCTTGTCTAGAAGTCAGAACGCTACGTTTGCTTGTCTGAAATTGCTTTTTTGTATCAACACCAATTCTTAGTTTGTGAACATTTTGCTTTTTTATTGTTAATTTGCCTTGAATATATTGTTCGTTTGATATGATTTCATTTTTCTTGCAAACTTTGTTAATTCTGTTTGTTGGACAGTTCTGTTCTTTATTTTGAATTTGACCCTGGCATAGTCACTCCACAGATAACATCAAGACTCATTTCCATCAAGAAAGATTCCCCCCCCCACCAGCAAACCAACTATTTAATTTCAAACAAACTATGATGTACATCACACATAAACATTATGACTAAGTACATAAATGTTTTTTTTTCCAGTTTTCTCTTGTACACACATAAATCTAATTTTCTCTTTCTCTTCTTTTGTGATCTATGCTGTTCTTTAAATGAATATACATGCAAAATTCCTCCATATGTCAAATTCATTTCTTTTGAAAGTCTTCATCATCCTCAGTAACATGAATTGGATTTACTGCCCCCTGATGATATCCACAAGGCAGGGCAAGATTTGAAAGCCTCTTCTCCATTACCTTTTCACTTTGGCAGCAACAATACATCTCTTATCAGCATGAAAGTTCCTCAAAGATGCATACTGAAGGTTGCTTTGAACTCATGGCTTTAACTCTCCTTTCTCATTTTTCCTTTTGTAACATGTCAGAACTGATAGAAAGTATTTGTTTATCAGTAGATTTCAGTGAAAGGGGAGTGGTTCACATGAAGGAGCCAGCCTTGATTTCGTTTTTCAGTTTCATTTAGACACAACAGGACGGTTTCTTGATGGTCCCCTCCCCCTGGTTAAGCTAGACGCTTTTGTTTAACTTGTTAATATGAGTAGTCGTTGTTCCCAGATGGCAGCTTGCCATCTCTTATGATCCAGGCCAAGATTCCCAACCACCCCAGTTTGTTTTTGTCCCCTTTTTATCTTTGGATCAGCCTTTGACTTTCCCATTCCATAATTTATTTTGTCCCCACTCCCCACATCACTAGTGAGTGAGCTGCTTGATTGTGCTTAGTGGCAGAATACAGTGGCAAATCTTATTTTTCTGTGGGGTGGCCAGGTCCTACTAACACATTTTATTTTACTTTTTTTTTTTTAGTTTGAATATTTGGTCGCACTTTATTTTGTTATAAAGCTCATCACCCCTCCCCACTCATTTCATGCCATATATTTTTGTAGAAAAGAAAAAAAAAGACAATTTGTATATTATCAAATTTTTATGTCATGGGTATTTTAGTAGGATCCCTGTGAATATGTCGTATTATGGTATATGTTGGATCAAATGGTGATGAATGTGTTTTTGTGGTGATTGTAATGTATGAATGGGTTGTGAATCAATTAGCTACGTTTAGGATAGTGAGTATTGACAAGCCTCATGCCACTTCTCCTTTGGCCTTGTGCCAAAATTGTAATTATATTGGAATAAATAATCATTCCCACCAATATTGGAACCAACAAAGAATTATCATTCTTTTAATCAAGCTATACAATAAAAGAAATTTATTTTCTGCAGGTTCTGAAAATAACTTATCATGGAAAATAAATTTATTTCTTTTTGTTCTAAAAGTTACACTGAGTGAGGGAATTATATACATACAGTGTGAGCTGGTCATCACTGGTGGCGCCGGTAGGAAGCTTGAGGTACAGCAGTAACTTCTCTACATCAGACAACTGATTTACTTCTTGCTATAAGAAAAACAAAAATGGTTATTAGAAAAATTATTTCAAACACAAGGGAGATAACTCTGATGCTCTTGAAATAATGATTGTAGAGTCAGAATCGAATACACAATAGTAAAAAATATTTCTTTTAATCTTGTAGGTTAGTAGTGAGAAGAAGAATGTGAATGTAATTTATTTCACAATGTTTGTACACTAACCTCGTTTAATCCAATCAGGATATAGTAAAGTAAATCTAATGAGTAGAGTACATTTTGCAAAGGCAATTTTCTTGATTGGGATATCGAAATACATAAATACAAATTGATATAAAATTATTTGTGCTGTCAGTAGAACTATTAAAGGCTGTAATATGAAATCGTATGTCACAGAAAAAAAAAATGTCAGCAAGCTGAAAGGATCTACGTGGGAAACCAAATTTGAATCAGGATTAATTTCCCATTGTAATCCATTTTGCAAAGAGGTCTTGATAACCAGTCATACATAATTATTTCGTCTTGTAGCAATCACTCATGGCAAAAAGACATATTTGTCTGAAACGTGCTGAAAACATTCAGAAATAAAAATTTAATGATAAGGAGTTCATTTTTGATTGATTAATCTCATTAATAAGGCACATTCTAATAATTTTGATGTGTGTCTTCATTTATTGAAGCTTGGGAATTGTAAAAAAAACAAATTTATAATAATCGAGAACATAAGCCCAAAATTAGTAGGATTCATTAATCTCTTGGGGGCAAACTAGGAGTGGTATTTATATTACCTAAGTGTCACAGATTTTATAATCTATTTCTCACCTCCTCTTCTCCCCAGACAAATTATTCAAGGACATTTTAAAGCTGACCTGCAATTTTGCTGGTAATCGGGCTGAGTATGACTTCATTTTCAAAATGGCTGAACACACTTACAAAGTTTTAAACATTTCACCTAAAACTCCAACATTGTTTTATGTTACATTAATTTTAATTCATGTCAAATGCAATCATTTTCATTGTAAAGATTTTGGAAGTTAAAACAAACAAAATATCGAGAACTTAATATACAAATTACTCTGAAGCACAGAAATATTAAACAAAACATTCTTGTAAAATTCTAAAAGAATTTTTTTTTCTGTGACATTTTAACCTTAAATTTATAGATTTAAAAAAATAAGAAATAGTTCTAAATTGTATATTTGAAAATCGTGTATGTCTTGACTTCCTTAATAAAAAAAACAGAGGCAATGCGAACAGAACAGTTTTATTGTTTATAACTTTGAAATAGTCATTAACATTTGTTTTACATTGATGTTCACCCTGTACAAGACACTAGAGCCCCTCAAGGCAGAGGGTCACAAAATAATACAGTTTATAGGAATAGATAGAATTTACATGTCACCAATGAAGGGAATAAAAGTGGCTTCAATGGTAGGCCTTAGCCATGGAGGTTAGAATTGGTGGAATTAAGGAATGTAGTTTTTCTGAACACTTTCCATGGAAAGAGCAATAGAGCAGGGGCAGGCTTGAGATCTTTTGTCTATGGCAAAGGGGTTCTAGGGTGAAAAATAATTCATAACCCATAAGGATGTGGAGATGCTTTTGAACTCTATTGAGACTGGAAAGTGAAAACTGGGTAGTTCTGGCCCATATGTGGCAGCAGTATTCCATTTTCAACCTGTTTTGGCACTTTCAAAAGGTAGAAGATAGTACAAAATGTCAGGTACTCACTGGAGCAGTACAACGAACTGACCACTTTTAACAGTTATCTTTATCATTGTATGTACAAGAGTTCCTCTTGAGTTCTGGGTTGAGTTTAAGTCCTAATAGACACTCAAGGCCCAAAGCTTCTCCGAGAGAACACATGTTTACCGCAATGAGTGAAAATTCAGGGTCAGATCAGTGAAGATGGATTCTGAGGCATGGAATGTGACCAGCCAAATCCATCACCCACCGACCGAGCTGTTAAAGTGAGATTCCAATTGAACTCCTACTTAGTGTTATTATATACGATGCAATTTGGACCAACATGATGTTATACTAACAACATTTCAGCTATTATACTATCAGGACTTCTTCAGGGTATATTTTATATTAGTTGATACGTTACCAAGTTTATTCAACTTTGTGTTGCTTGTCTGTTTTTTTTCTATTGAACTGGGTATAATATATGACTTTTCAGCACTACCAGATACAGGGATTGAACTTTTTGCCAGCAAATTATTCTCCCTCCTGAATGAAGTGATCAGTTTGTAATTACAATTATGGGTATTGAGGACACATGACACAGTGGATAAAGGCATTGGTTAGATCCAGTGACAGGACCCAAAGAGGGTGAGTTCAATACCCGGTTAAGGCAGTGGAGAACTTGGAGAGGGGAATTAACAGGAGATAACTGACATCCATTAGACATGGCATGTGGAATTAGAACAGTCTACCCCAGTGAGCGAAATATAGGGTTCAGTTCAATATTCCAACCACCTGAAGAAGGCCGGAGCGTACAACGGCCAAAACATTGTAATAAATATGGTGACAAAGATGAGGACAATAGTCCAAATAATGTAAATAGTGTCGTTGTATATTTTGATGTTGTTAACAAAATGTTTCTTCTAAGTTATAATTCGGCCCTCATTATTAATTTTCCAATGAGCAGAGAAAAAAAACCTTCTTTAATGAAAACGAACAGAAAACTAAAATACTAACAAGAGTAATTTCAGTCATAACTGTTTGAAAAATTTCATCTAAAAGAAGGAGGATGTGTTAAATCCTCTAGAATGTGACTCAGATAATTTTTATCTGAATTTCTGGGATGTGGGGGCCATTATTATTTATATTATTTACAGTTGCACCAATATCCTCATTGTTTGTTCCCATCCAAGTAGGAAACTGCAAAAATAGCACCTCTCCCTCCCCAAATTTATATACAAAACAAATTCATGCTGGAATTTCTTCTTAGCCAATAAGATAGATTACTTCTTGGTTTTATCTGCCATATTCTTGTTCCTTCTTGTCTTGAAGTCAGAATGCTGCAATCATTTGTATCCCTTTTATATTTTAACATCATTCTTAGATTGTAAATGTTTTTGCCTCATTACGGTTGCTTGGCCTACTTTTGCCTTGCATATATATTGTTTGCTTGGGCACCTCGAGGCAGTGTAATGGTTAGCAAGCTTGTCTCCCTGAAACAATTATGACTGAGTATTGAGTTCGATCCTCACTGGATGCCTCCTACTTTAAGGCCTTGTGCCACATCTAAGCTACACTTGGAAAATCACTTTATTGTTTGCTTCATATTATTTTTGCCATGTTCTTTTATTTTTTTTCTTAGTGCTTATTGCAAATTTTCTCAATTTTCTGTTTGTTGGTCATTTCTGCCATTTACATTAAACCCTGGCAAATTACTGTAGACTTCAACTTTAGTGATTGTTTAGGGACCCGTATTTCAATCTGATGTAGCTGTAAACCATTCGCTTAGGGTCTTTGTACAAAAGTGAATGTAATAAACTCAATCAGAATTCAAACTCGCTTGTCTGATTTCTCATTCCAAGCCGCTATCCACTACACCAACTGCACATCCACCTTTTTTAAAGTCAATCATTTCATAAATTTTGGCCAACACATAAATGCTAATTGTTTGGTCAATGAATACTGAATGCTTCTTTGATGAAAATGGTTAATTTTAATACTATGAAATAATTTAACAAAATATTATGTTATCAATTCTATGACTGGGTCTGGTTATATGGCCACTTAACATATCCAGATTAAAAGCCAGTGAGGTATTCATACATGGGTAGCAGGTCTTAGGTAAGTAGACCTGCCAGCACCCATCCCTCTCCAGATCAAACCACAGCTGGTCTTCCCACTTGATGGCTCCCCTTTGTCAAGAACACAGGATTGTATATTGAAGTATCATTTGAGAAAAAAAACAATAAAAAACAATTTTACATTGGTTCATTTTATATTTGATAATCAAGAAATAAAACAGATATGCTTTATTTATTTTTTATTATAGCAAGCCGGTTAATATTTGATATTTATTTTTTATTATACTGAGCCAGTTGATATTTGATATTTATATTTTATTATACCAAGCCAGTTACAAAGAGCAAGAAGAGAGCAATTCATTTAAAACTTTGTCCATGTTTTACGAATTATTTAACCACCTACCTATCACTTGTAAAGTGCACTGAACCATTTGTCTGTTTCCGGTAGGTGAATCTAAGCAGGATTTTTCCCACCACATTACTAGTTTTCCTCCTTTTTATCTCTCATAAGTTAAAGCATTTACTTTAAGTATTTGAATTCAATTTTGTTTGGCAAATCAATTTTTCTTTTTCTATCTAGAGAAAAATATATTTCAGTAAAGTTTAACCTTTATGCCTGCAATGAAATTATGTGTCAAAAGGGCAGTTTTTTCCCTTGACACCACTATTATTTTAAGCACCTTCACTGCCTCAGCAATGTTTGTTGTTTTAAAAAGTGATAATTAGAATTTTAATAAAATTCAACCATATGAAAGTGAATTTATACATTTTCTTCCTTCTTTGAGAATTTACAACAAAAATATTAAACACTATTTATTAGATTGTATATAAACAAGAATAATTTTATATTTCCATTATAAACATATATGACCAACTAATACACTGTAATATTTATCATTTATCCATTCATAAAAAAATAAATAGGAAAATAACGTTTTTATTCATAAATTTATAAAAATTTACTAAATCATAAAAATATTCACTCCAAGGTTTATTGCTTTAAAAAGTGATGATTAAAATTTTAATAAAACCCAAACATATGAAAGTCGATTTATACATTTGATAATTTTGCAATTCATTTTAAATTTTTGAATAAAAAGATTTCTTTTCAAATTTATTTCATTATGAAATAGTAAATAATAAATCTTTACAAAAAGTAAATAATAGATATCATATTGTACTTGGCTCAAATATTTTTATAATCTGCTAAATAAATATTGCAAAGGCAGTGAAGGCAGCACATAATAATAGCAGTGTCAATGGAAAAGCTGTCCTTTTGACACACCAATTCTTTTGCAGACACAAATGTTAAACATTGACAATATTCCCTTCTGTATTTACCGGCTGCTGTTCAAGTTGATTATTCAGATTTATTTAAATAATTTCATTGTTTTATATTCTTCTATATGAAGGAGATATTTTTTATGTTACATGTCTATTTTACAGGTTTTTTTTTTTTTTTTTTCAGATATCAAAAAGGAAAATTTAAAAAGCTGCATGGTGTCCACATGCAACATGGAAGACATGTGTTGGTTCAGTACATTCAGTAAAAGGCAAAGTTTATCAGCTGGGTATCTAAAGAAATGAAAAAAGAATTAAGGATCAAGCAATAACTGAGCAGTACTAAAAATAAGAACAAGACAAGATATCCCTAGACATGGACATTGGAACGAGAACAATCTACTCCCATAGATCAAATAAAGAATTCAGTTTAGAATTTCCTGTAGGTTACCCTGATCAAGGCCGGAGGGCACAACGACCAAAACATTATAATAACAACAAAGATGAGGATAATAGCCGATATGTAAATAGTGTAAATCACTAAAATCTTGTCTTAAAAATAGCCACAAGTTTAAATCAGGTTTTTCTATATTCATATGAAGGTAAAAAATATTACATGTCTGAAAATTTAATTATGGTGCTGGGTAGATGATCTCCTATGTGTTGTTTCCTTTCAGGACATTGATGATCATGACTCTTTATAAAGTTTTTTTTTTTCATCTCTCCCAAATCCTGCTCTGCCATTCATTCAGCCAACCTTGCCAGGGAGGCTATGCATTGCTTTCCTCTGTCTCACTTACCTTCAATCTATCTTGTGAGTATCAAATTTTCCAAGCCCTTTTTCTTTCCTCATTATGTGACTTAGAAATTTCAACTATCTCTTCCTGATGTTAAGTATAACTGTCTCTTTTTTTGCTATTGTCTCAAGAACTTTGTTGTTGCTCACATGTTTGGCTCATGGTATTCTCAGCATCCTTCTGTAGAACTGTATTTCTGTTTCTTCAAGTCTCTTCATCTTTGAAGAGATTGTCCAGCATTCATTACATCAGTTTAGTACTTTTCTTTTTGTTTCTAATGATATTTTTTCTGTTTTTTAATATTTGCTTAGCTTTTAGAAGGCATCTTTCATTATCCCAATGCACCTTCAGATTTATGTGTTGCATGTTCCACCTTCTGTTAATATGCTTCCCAGATATTTAAATTGTTGCACCTGTTTGATTTCGGTATCGCCAATTTGTAATTTGCATGTTGGGCTCCACCTTTTGCTAACAACCTTGCATTCCGTCTTTTTGCAATTGCTGTTTACTTCTTCTCACTTTCCTTCATAACTGTTTGTAGGAGTTCTTGTAATTTCCTTTCTAAATCTGCTATCAACACTGGGTCCCCTGCACATTATGCATTGTTAAGATTATGGCTGTGAATAATTAATCCTATTAGGCCTTGTAATTCTCTCAGAATATCCTTACTATCTAGATTGAGATGATCTGCTAAGAAGATGCAGCCTTCTCTTACACTCCTTTTTATTTTTGTATATTTATTTCACTTTTTCCTGTTTTCACTTTACTTTTCCCTCAATTTATTCAGACAGATGCTGACTGTAAATGGGTCAACATATAATTCCAACTCTTTATAATGTTTCTCTTGTTCTCCTGCACAATAGTTATCAGAGGAATCAAGCCCTTGGGGGAGGGTCCAAATTTTTCTTCAAATCCATACAGGAATCTTACCTTTATATTCCTCCCCAATTTGTATGGACATGGGTGTGCTCAGATACCATATTTTGTAACTTTTCAGGCTTTCAGTGTCTTGATTAGCTCCATGCTAAAGTCCAAAACATTTTTTTACTCGTCATTAAAATTTAAACTGGTATCAGGTTCATCAATCCAAATGGCTACCCACGTAAGTATTTCTTCATTATACACCATAACTGATTTAAATGAATGCCATTATATATATATATATATATATATATATATATATATATATATATATATATTCATGTCTTCCCTTCTCCATATACGACAAACTGACACATAATTGAGCAGCAACATGCAGACCCCACTAAATCTGTGCACATTATGATACCAATTACAGTTGAATTCACAATTTGTTTGGTAATATGGCAGGTGCCAATTTCTTTTTATCTTCTTAGACAATCTGACCAAATTTCTTTCAGACAACACCTGTCTTCACATTTTGCATGTGAAATGTATATACAAATGTACCAAGCATTATGGGACAATTATAATATATTATATCATTATGCTACACATGTTCTATAATAATTGGTGCATTTAGTGTATGAAATGCATATGCAAATGTACCAACTATTTTGGGACAGAGGCAACATAATATAATAGAATACTGCTGTCCCATAAGAGATGTTACATTTAGTGTATGAAATGAATATGCAAATATACCAACTATTTTGGGACAGAGGCAACATAATAGAGTGGAGTACTGCTGTCCCATAAGAGATGTTACATTTAGTGTATGAAATGAATATGCAAATATACCAACTATTTTGGGACAGAGGCAACATAATAGAGTGGAGTACTGCTGTCCCATAAGAGATGTTACATTTAGTGTGTGAAATCAATATGGTTGGTTGATTGACTTTGTTTAGCAGCAGATGGATTATTTAAAGCCAAACTTTTTTAATGGTATTTTATGGCTTCAGCTACAGATAAAATGTATTGTTGGTCATTTTACTATAAAAATGTATTTTTATATTTTCATAGTGTTCTGTTTTTGTTTTGGGATTCACTATTTGCCCGTAGTAGGGACCCTAACAGGGTCTACCACTCCAGGTCAGAGTGGACCCAGGAATAACAACAATTAAGAGGTAGTTCCACACTCATCAAAATCTCCAAAGGGAAGCCTTGTTGTTGGATGTAGTTTATTGTCATACCCAGAATTGAAATGCAAATGTACCAAAGATTTTGGGACAGGGACAACATAGTATAATGTAATACTTCTGTGTCATAATGTTACACTTAGTGTATGAAATGTGTATGAAAACACAGTTATAACATCATACTTCTTTTGCTGATCTTTGCCAAGAACTGACCATTTCTTGCTTTGATACCATTAATCTTTCATCATATGCTTAGATCCCTGACAATTGTAGCATATAAACTCAACAATCTCTGGCTTTTCTGTTACTACTGGTCCTGCCATTTTTATACTAGTCATGTAGCTGTTGTGGCTGGGCCCAAAATGCTCCTGCTTCATCCTTCAATATTAGAAACAAAGAAAAGAGTACGGAACAGAATCAATCGTTCTATATGGTAGTGAATGCTGGACAAGAAGAGGCAACTGAAATGTGGTTCTACAGAAGGATGCTGAGAATACCATGGACTGAACATATGAGCAATGACAATATTTTAGAGAAAACGGAAACAAAAAGGACATTTATACTTAACCTCAAGAGGAGATAGTTAAAATTTCTAGGGTACATAATTAGGAAAGAGGGCTTGGAAAATTTGATACTCGCAGGATGAATTGAAGACAAGAGGAACAGAGAAAAACAACGCATAACCTACCTAGCAAGCTTGAATAAATGGATAGCAGAAAAGGGTTTCGGAGAGATGGCAAAAAAGAAAAAAATTATTAAGAGCTACAAAGGACAAGAAATTATAGAGAGAAATGATTGCCAATGTCCTAAGTGGATACAGCACAGAAGAAAGTTTGCAATGTGAATGTTACAGTGACTGAGAAGCCAATCCAAGCCTTACAGGATGTTGTATAGAAAAAATCTGTCAAATTAGAAGCTAGAAATGGTTGAAAAGAGGACAAAAAATGTATACAGTTGTCATTTGTTAACTAATGTACCCATGCTATCAAAAATGATATCAATTGTCAGAAAATTTTAATAGCAACTTGCAATAAAACAAAATTCTTGAAACAATTGTGATTCAATAAATTGAAGATAAAGAATTCATAACTAAACTAGAGGCCAATGAAGCATTTAATTAATCCATTTTCTTTATATTTTTTAGACGTTCAATGGTATCTAGGCTTCATTGATTACTCCTGGTATTATAAAAATCACTTTTTACTCTATCTTTTCATGTTAAAATTTTAAATTTATGTGTTTAATATAACAATGAAATGGAAATATCTTTCAGAAGAAAAATATTAACAGAATGACAAATATATAATAACAAAGACGGTGACAACAAAGCCTATTTCAATACCAAGTTGAAGCAAGATGATCACTTAATAGACAAAGATATCTGCATATCTCTCATGAAAAGGTTGAACAAATAAGAATGAAATCTAAGAAATGCAGGAGTTAAATTTTACTTGGGAAATAAATTTGTCTAAATGCAGATAAATATTTTATTTGTATATATTACTAGCTTATAAGCCACCCTATCAGGCAACATTTAAGCTAGCTCTTGCGGAGGGCTCTTGATTGAGTCTTCATCCCAATATGTAGCGAGGAGTAGATGTGATAGGCAATAATAAACTACAGACGAACTCAAGACTGATTGTTGTATTTAAATATTGCATTAATATTTAAGCTTACCTTTTAAAAGTTCAATTCTTCTGCTGCCAAAACAATTTGATGTACATAGCTCCTTACTTTCCATATAAACAATTATTTCTATTTTGTGTGTGACTCACTGGGTTTCACAATTAAGTTTGATTATTCCCAATTTTATTTCCAAGTTATAAAAATTGTTTTTAAATTGCTCATGGAGTCAGCCTGATTTCAAAATGGTATGATATGTTGGGCTACGGCCTCTAGGAGTAAATTTGAAAAAGTGTGACACAGTGACACACTGACATTCGCATTTATTATATAGATTAAAATGACTAAGGAAACATAAGCATATATTTTTAATTTAAAGGTAGAGTGCAAATCAATATTTAACAAGAAAGTAAAGACTTCTAACCAGTCAATCATGACTTTGATCTTTTTTTCCTTCTTTTTTTATTATTATAGCGTCAATCTGAAAAAAAACTTTGAGCAAAAGTTGGTTAATCCTTTTGTTTTTATTTTCTAAACATAATGACTTTTCAGAATTTTCTCATTACTTTTCAAAGTTCACCTCAATCCTTGTCTATGAAGTTCTTAGAATTTACATCTTACTATTCTAGCCTCATAATAGTTGGTACATTTGCAAGTACATTTCATACACTAAATGTAACAACTTTTATGGAAGAGAGGCGAACTAATACAATGTACTAGTCCTGTCCCATAATAGTTGGTACACTTAGTGTATGAAATGTGTTTGAAAATGTACCAACTATTATGGGCCAGCGGCAGCATAGTAATATAATGTACTACCAATGCATACACATTCATACACTGAATGTGCTATTATGGGATAGTGGTCGTACATTATATTATTGTTACCTGTGCCCTCTAATAGTTGGTACATTTGTGTATATTTTTCATACACTAAATGTATCAACTATTATGGGACAGAGATAGTAATATGCAAAGCATATGAAGCACAAGGTTTACTTATTGATTATTTCCGTTTTGGTGCTTCTAAAATCCAGCCACTTTTTGTTCTCTCCCAAGAAATATATATAAAAATAAATAAAAACAAGCAAAATAATTTAACCCAAATAAATAAATAAATAAATAAACGACTTCCGGTAAAATAACCGTCAAAATAGACTACCCACAATGCACCACTGACCCGTATATATAAGTAGCCGAGAAAAAAAAAAACAGCACACCTAGCCTGACGATTGCATCTAGCATGAAACAGCCTGTCGCCTGTAAGTGTTGGCTTCAATGTTCACTTTTATATTTAAACACGCTCTATCTCTGATATTGAGCACTTTATCCCATAAATATAGCACACCTTAAAACTTTATTTCTTCATATTCAGCTCCTGATAAACAGTAGAGCAATTTCGCTACATTTATAACACAGTATGGACATAGAAAAATTTAACCTCAACTACTCCCTAAAAAACATACCCATACCATCCCCTTCGATATATAAACTAAAATTAATTGAAAAAATAGAAAGTTTCCTAAAAAGAATGAGATGGAAAGTTCACTTTTTAAACCAGGACCTTGACAATAATAATACACTCAAGGAAAAATACGGCTTCAAAACGAAAAAATGCCCCCCACAACAAAAAGAATTAGACGACTTCGAGAAAGACTTAA
>OZ010609.1:78442843-78495343 GCA_963932145.1 Acanthosepion lycidas | reverse complement strand
GCCTGGGATATAAATCCAAAATGGCACAAATTCAACAGAGAGCAGCAAGAATTTTGAAGTGTTCATATGCTTACACACCTTGGTTTGAAAGACAGTAAAGGGACACTAACCCAATGAGCAACAGGTATTCCTCCCGCTGCAATGTCTGTTCCTTTCTGATAAAAACAACTATGAAAAAAAAAAAAGTCAACCTCTTCATTAATACTATCTATACAGTAATGCTGGGACCCAGAGGTGACATGGAAAATTTGTCTATGTGTGTACACATGCATATACAAGGGGGTGCAGAAAAAGTTCCCAAAATCTGGCCAAATGATTAAACAAAATTTTTTGTGGGGAAGGGCTTCATGATCAGGCTGAGAACTTTTCAGTATCCTTTAGTGTACACACAAATGCTTGCGACAGATAAACTGTCATCAAAATTATGCAAAAATGAAAATAACTGGCATCTCATTTTAACAAATAAATTCTTCCAAAATTACACAAAAATATCTTGAAATACTAAAGAGTAAATCTTACTTATTATAAAATGCAGATTGTGTGTGTGTGTGTGTGTGTGTGTATATACGTTTATATATTGGATCAGATTTCCTACATTTTTCAACCGATTTCAACAAAACTTCACAGGACTATGTAAAATTACCTTGCGGTGGTTCTGACAGTGCAAAAAATTGGAAAAACACAATTGTTTTTGCATGAAATCAATTTGAAAAGACGATTAAGAGGCATTAATGAAAGGGGGACAACTCACTTCGAGTTATACTTATTGTTATCGAGTTATACTTATTATAAAACCCAGGTTGGTTGTTTGTGTGTGTGTGTTTGTGTCCGTTTATATATGGGATCAGATTTCCTACATTTTTCAACCGATTTCAACAAAACTTCACTTTTTTTTTGGCAGGTAGTGTTTCTTATTGTCTTGCACACTTTTTTCTTTATTTTTACATTCAGAATGCTTTAAAAATTCTATTTACAAGACAATTGTTTATAATAAAATTCTATTCAATCAGTAGACTCATAACGGTTGAAAACAATGTTTTTGTTTGAGTTTGGGTTTGACTAATTTGTAAAAAAAAAACAAAAAAACAAAACAAAAAAATAAAACTAATTAAGACATGTGTGTCCGTCAACCTTAAACAATAATCTTTGTCAATTTTATTTTTCAGTCTTTATGATGGTCGATACTTGATCTATTTCTTACTGTTACATCCCCAGGCAATGCCGGGCTCTACTGCTAGTTTATTTAATAAAATCACCTTTGGCTTCAACCACAGCCTCTAACTCTTCCTGAATCCTCTGCACTGTCCTCAGATTGACATGCAAACACTCTGAAATGTTTGTATTAGAGCTTCCAGTACAAATGCCAAGCAGTACAGCATGCTGTTTCCAAATTTCTGTCGGAATGAATTGCATCATGGTGCTTTTTTTCTCACAGATGGTGCCCAGCTGACCTTACTATACTGAGCAGTTGGCAAAATCAAAAACAAACAACACACATGTGCGAAATTAAAAATATAAAATGGCAACAATTTACCCATCACACCTTGTAAAATAAAGACAAAAGGAAAACCTATCTTAGCTGATACATTTCATCCTCCACGGGACTTTATCAATGCAAACATTTGTATTTTATTTTGCAACAAATATTTATAAACAAGAGTAAAAATGTTAGTTTAGCATCTCTTAAATCTGAAAATTTTACTTCTATTTATAAATACTTGTCAGAAAATAAAATCCTTACATTTGCCTTCATAAAGTTCCTCAGAAGACTAAACACATTGGCTAAGATAAGTTTTCCTTTTGTCTTTATCCATATTGTCTTTTTACATATGTATTTTAGTTATATCTGAAATTTTACACACACACATATATATGGTGGTTACCACATCTTACTCAGATGAGAGCTGACTCTCCACATCACTTGTAATGGCTCTTGTCTTGTTTCAGTATCCATGGCTCCTAAGATGACTCTTGAGACCAGTATTCTATTTCATAAGTATCATGCCTATATGACAGATAATTTCTGTATCTTTAATTGAGTTGAATGGATCTGCAGAACCTATAATTCTCCTGTGTACCGCCAGGTGTCTCTTCAATCCAGATGATGATCTGAAAATCTTATTGCAAATGACACAAGTATTGTCGACAGAATGATGAAGCAGGTTCACATAGCTGACTTGTTTCTGGTTGCTATGATGACCTTTCAGATGGTTTACATAACTTGCTCACAACAACAGCATGCACTCACACAAAATACATTTCCAATAGTACATACTAGTTGGCAAATTTTTTCTGAGATTGCACTTGATCTGAACTAGCCTGAAACATTCATCCTCAAAGGAATTGCATCCCTTCCTTAGAAAGTGCCTCCATTCTGTACGGTTTAAAGTCACTTCTTCCCAATGCTGTGCATCCATGTGCAATGCATTCAGATTAGCTCAGTTTCAGTTTATTTCCCTTTAGTAACTGAACTCTCCAAGTTTTTTTTGCTCACCTTTGCTGTGGCCAGGTACTCACAACCATTTGGACCAAGTCACTGGATTACTTTAACCAATGCTTTTAATCCAATGGCTTCACCCAAAGAATTGTGAGTTCAATACCTGGCCACAGCAGAAGTGAAAAAAAAAACATGGAGAGTTCAGTCATTAAAGGGAATTAACTGAAGCTGAGACATTTATAAAAGGCATGGCATGTGGAACAAGAACAATCTACCCCAGTAGAATAAATAAAGGATTTGATTTGAAATTCTAACATATATCACCTGAAGGAAGCCAGAGCATACAACAGACGAAATGTCGTGAATATGACATTAAAAAAGATGAGGACATCAGTCCAAACAATGTAAATAGTGTAAATAGTTACAATACCTCATTTAAGAAATAGATACAGATCCTGAAGAAGGTCATAGTGTACAATGGCTGAAAAATTGTGAATATGACAATAAAAAAGATGAGGGTAACTGTACGAACAATGTAAATAGTGTAAATAGTTACAATACCTCATCTCAGAAATAGAGACAAAAGCAATTTCTAAAGAATTAATGGACACACACACACACACACATATATATATATATGAAGGGGTGCTGAAAAGTTTTCAGTCCAATCAAGTATATAAAAAAAATAATTGGGCTTTCAAAAACCAACATGATTACTCCTTTTCTCAGTTTCCAATATCAAAATTTGTTCTAACTTATTTACTGTTTGATTATTATGAGCTTTGAATGTAATCAGCTTAACTGCAGGGGGTCATCTCTTATGGCAAGCAGCTATTAAAAGAGGAGGGGCAGAGTGAATCTCTGATGCCTGAGGCATCTGAAAAAAGGAAAGTGTCAAGGGAGTCTAAGCAATTGTTGGCTCTGACACCCAAAGTAATGCACGGAGAGGGAGCTTGTGTCAAAATTGCCAAGAGGCAGATAAATAATAACAACTAGCCTTGAATTTAACAAAAGTAAGATCAGTTTCATTAACAGATTTAGAAAATCTGTCAATTTGTGAAAATACAGAAGTAATATCCCCCCCCTACAAATTAATATATGTGACTCCTGAAAAAACAAAGAGAAAAAAAAAACAATTTCAGATGAATAGGAAATATTTACAAATAACTGATTCAATATTAAGAGTTTTTTTCTTTTACTGGTTTTAAATTGATATTACTCTTCATTTTAAGTGAATTTGTATTCAAAAGCCTCACCAATCCAACACCTGAACTAGAATATTAACCGTATTAATGTCTAATCTTTGGACCAAAATTCTTGCTAACATTTAGTGGGGGAGTGGTGCCTTTTAGGGTCAGAGCGATGGGTGTGAAAAGATAAAGAATGAAAATCTTGATTCAATCTGTCTCTAAAATTGATCTCAACAGAATAAGATTCATTTTTAAACAACAGGAAAAGCTCATCTATAGCATTTTTGATCATCTGTAGATTTTACATTTAGTGTATCACTTTTTTTTTTATTTCATCTCTCACTCAACTCTGACTTAAAACAGATCAAAAATGATTCCAACAAAAGAGTAATTCATTTTGTGGACAACTGCAATATTTTAATTGGTTTTTCCTTTGATCAAATACAAATGTCGCTATGTCAATGATTCTACATAAAGCAGAGGACATGAATTTTACCTCAAAATTGCTTTAGTATTATTCAAAATACATTGTTTCTAAGCCAATAAGAAATACACTTTTTTGACTGTTCAACAAATATTCAAGACAACTTAAATGTATTTTAAGGATCAAGCAACAATCATTTTTGAAGTTCACTGCAATATATATAACACTCAGAGAACAATGTATATTTAAAAACATTTATAAAAATTTTAATTAATTAATTAATCCTTATTAATTAGTTCATTAATTTAAATTAGATTAATTGTTATACATGTATTAATTTTGTTCATTAATCCTTATAGATGTGTGTGTAAAAGTTAACAGTTCCCTTTTTATGAAATCACACAAAAAAATCCATTGCATTTTTTTTAATAATAAAATACTGTAAACCTTGACACACTAAGTGTATGCAAAGCTTTTGATGATTAATAGAATTAATTTGGTACCCAGAAAAAAGATTATAACAATATATAAGTATAAAACAACAGAGAAATTATTAAGAGGCAATGTGTGTCATTAATGGTAAGATATTAACAGGCTATGCCTTTCTAAGTCTGTGGTGATATCACATGAGATACTATATGTCGGAAGAGTTCTACACTTGGGAGGTAGTTATCTCCCCTTGACTACATTGCTTAATTGTGAGGAACTGTACACAACACAACATTGTGTTGCCAATTGGATATATAACTTCATCAGAGAATCTGAGGCTTGTGGGAGTATGAGTGAGATGTTTCGTGGCCTTAGCAATAATCAAGAAATTGAGTTACAGGAACAAGAAAGGAGGAGCAAATGAAATAGCGTCCTGGGTAAGATGATAAACTACATCCAACAGCAAAGCCTCTGATCAGGAGGTTTTGAGGAAGTGTGGAACCACCTCTTAATTGCTGGTGTTCCCAGGTTCACCTGTTAGGGTCCCAACTACGGAGAAATAGTTAACCCCAAAACTGGGGTCAAAACACTAGGAAAGTGTAAAAAGAGGTTTTAATACCAGTAATACATTTTTGAAAAACAAAAATTACCAGCAATAAAAATATTGACAGCATTAAATAGCCTATTGAGGCTGATATACTGAAAACCAAACCAAACCAGCAAATGAAATAACAAACTTAATTCTAGCATCAGTGGGTTGCAAGGCCATAAAAAAGATCTCTGTAATAGCATATCTTAAGGTGCTAGAAGATTTGACATTTGAAGAAATTGCCAAGCAAATGTATGTCCATAAAAGAAATTGGTCATAGCTGAGAGGACAAAGTTTTTTGAAATCAGGCAAAACCCGGATGAAACCATTAGACAGTATGATCACAGAATAAAAGAAGCATCAAGGTACTGTGAATTTGAAAAGTTGGGTACAGGGCTGATGTCTATTAAAGAGGAATCAGTAGAGTTAATGATAATTGAAGGGTTGTATGACGTCTCAAGTAAGTACAAAATTTTGGAACAGCTTCAAGTTCAGAATATGAATGTTGAAATGAGTTTTGAATTTTTACAGCAGCTAGAGTTAATTTAGAGATTTAATACCCCTAAGAGTAACATGGAGACATACAGTACTACGGAAAGTTTATGTAAATGCTGTTTCTGCAACAAATGATGTGAGATGAACAAATGAGAAAACCCATTTCCAATCAGTATGCAAATATAAAAAAACCAGTAAAAGTGGAAAAGGTAGATTCTCTGACGAGACATGGAATGTTTGAAGTGAGAGATGAGCAGAGAAAGGGTAAAAATATATGGAACATCTGTACTAAGTGGATACAGGTATTGATGTAACCCTAATACCCAAAAAATTTTGGGAGAAATGGGAAAACCAAAGTTAAGGAGGACCTATCTGCAATGGAAACAATTTGACAGGTCAGTTATTAAAACACTTGGATGCTTTGAGGGGGTGTTTGAGATGAAGACTAGATTTGAGGTAATGCCACTAATAGTTGTGGAGTGCATAAAACATTATGGTCTCCTGGGGGTTGATGTGTTAAGGGTAGACGCCTAAAAATAAGAAAGAGAATCTTTTTTGGGCCTGACTAACTTCTACAATATATACCTCGATATAGTGACATGGTTGAACCTTTTGCGAACTTGAGGGACTGAATGGCAGGAGGTGGCCTTCAAAAAGCTAAAGGAGTCACTTAGAAACAAGCCAGTAGTTAAGATATTTGACCCGACAAAAGAACTCATGCTAACTACTGATGCAAGTGAAAGTGCCATATCAGTGATTTTATTACAAGAGGGACCATCCTATTATGTATTTGTCCAGAAAGTTGACAGCAGCAGAGATGAATTATTCCAACATTGAAAAAGAAATGTTGGCAATTGTTTGGAGTACTGAAAGAGCACACAATTTGCTACTGAGCAAGAAATTTCTGCTAAATTTGGACCACCAGCCTTTAGAGTTCATTTTCAACCCAAGGAAAGAATTGCCTAAAGTCATGTCATTCAGAATTTTGAAGTGGGTGATTATGATTATGGCATTCAATTTCCACATTATGTATAGTAAGGGAAATGCCATTCCACATGTAGGCACATTGTTGAGATTGGATTTTAATACCCAGAATGTTGAAACAAAGGACAGTTGTGAAGACAGGATTTTGCACTGGGTAGAGACAGATGTGTTATCCTTCAGGTGACTCATGTTTGAAACTAAGCAGGATCCTGTATTAAAAAGATTACTAGATAGAATATGGAAGAATATATGGAGCAATTACTCTATAGCGGAAAAGGCTTTTTAAGAAAGCAAGGTACAGATTGACAATTAAAAGAGAAATCATATTGTATCACCAAAATCATGAAGATGTCATTAAAGCAGTCCATGACAACATACATGATGGTGTATTAAACACACAACTGAGGTTAAAACAACAAGCTTGGTGGCCATAGAATGTGTGAGGCATGGAAGATTATGTCAAAAAATGCCCTAAGTGTGTACAGATTAAGAACTTTAGGTAAACCAAGATTCATTCATGGCCAAAAGAGAAGGAGCCATGGATAAGAGTACATATGGATCATGTATACATTAAAGGTGTAGGCCTATTCTTTATACTAGTGTATTCATAGTCAGGTTGGCCTGAAGTGGTTAAAGTTTTGGATAGAAAAACAAATACTGTAAAACAGAGTACCCAAGACATTGGTATTGGATAATCCATCAGAGTTTGATGAAGAAAGTTTGTGCACGTGGTTAACACGAATTGGATGTAGGCTATACAAAAGACCCTCATACCATCCTCAGTCAAATGGAATTGCAGAAAGGATGGTCCAGATGGTAAAAGTGGGAGTGAAAGCATTCTCTCAGGGAATTGCAGCCTAAAAAGTTATCTACCAAGGTAGCTTTTAAGTTTAAGGATCATTCCGCATGCGGGCAGAACACAAAGTCTCTCGGCATTAATGAGAAGGAAAATTAGAGCCCCAATGACCATGTCCTTCTCAACAAATGAGAATGTGTGGTACAAAAGGAATAAAGATTCAAGTCCTGAGAAAGAACAATTTGTAGTGCAGAAAGGATTTAATACAGCGGTATTAACAAATAATGGACAGAGTGTGTTAGCTCCTGAAGAAGAGAGTTGGAAGATATTGAAATGGAGGAAGAACCTTATGCAGAAGAGAGATAAGGATGATCACCAAGAAATGGAGATTGAAAGGGAAGAGAGAATGAATGTGTCTAATGATAATAAGGAACGTGAGGATGACTCAAATGAAGAAAATCTGACAAAACCAAGATTCCCTATAAAGAAGAATGTAGGCAATCACTATGGGGTGAGTGGTACATCTCCTGTAGTGGTTTGTGGAAGTAGAAAAGCTACCAAGGGCATAAAGCCTCTAAGGTTCCATGAGATGTGGTGATATGCAAATGAGATGCTATATAAGTGGGAAGAGTTCTACCCTTGGGAGGTAGTTATCTTCCATTGACTACATTGCTTACATGTGAGGAACTATGCACAACACAACACTATCATTAATGGTAAGTCATTAACAGGCTAAGCCTATCTGTCATTAATGGTAAGACATTAATGGGCTAAGCCTATCTGTCATTAATGGTAAGACATTAATGGGCTAAGCCTATCTGTCATTAATGGTAAGACATTAACAGGCTAAATTTGTTCGATATACATTTTGATTTCTATTTGAAATACATTTTTATTCCTTATTTTTTTAGAATCTCTTGGAGAAATTGATTTCATATGAGACAAAGATAAATAAAAGTGATTTCTCACATGCTAACCTTTTCCAGTTTGCTGTCAAAAATCCATTTTAATATTTAACAATTTTAATCACAATTTTTTTATTCTAAAATTAAAAAAAAAATAATCAATAAGCTTAAAGCAGCATTTGTAATGTAGATGCAAACTTTTAGACAAATACTTTCATTCATGGTGGAAGTTAATTTCCAACCCTTAAAGATTTTATTGTAGTTCAAATGATGTAGAAGGAAACTATCTGCAGAACATTTTTTTTTACATCACTTGTCGTTCTCAACACCTCAAAATTATCACATAACCAATTTGGTCAATGAAAATAAGCGATTATACGGATTATTTTTCTATGTTCACAAATTAGGTTTTACTAGCTGCAAGTTTGTATTTTATTCTAAAAATGCTTGTGTATTGTTAGAAATCCAATGCATGAAATATTTGATATTCTTGCATTCGCTATTTCAATTTAGAGTTTGGCATGTCTAATGATAGAAAAATAAATATACATTTGAATCATAACAATGGTTCATTGTTTTATGATGACAAAGTTACACAATGTCAGTGTCTCTGAAGAATTAAGTAAAAGAGGAAGCAATTAACAATGAATAAACATTAAAAGAAAGTGTTTTACGCTATTATTTCATATGCAATTAAAATCTTTATTCTTACATGGAGATATCAGATTTAATAACAGAAAGTTTATCATCTTTTTGGTTAATTCACACATTATATTCTCTTCTCAATCTATTTTGAAATTATTTCATAAAGATGGCCAACCCATCTTTATAAATAGTTCTGTAATTAACCAATTTAAATGTCAGCATGAAACTGACTCCATAGGTAGATCCATTCAATTTCTAGAGAAGAGAATTGCTCATTATATCCAAGCATGTATTAGAAAGGGTCAACTAGATAATTTGCATAAGTCTGTATTCACATCCTGGTCTTCAATAAAAAAAATTGGGAGTGTGCTTCATCCTTCCGAGAGGACATGTTCTCAGTTTTATATGGATCACATTCCAACTAGTAATTAAAATTCCTTGAAACTATTTTAATCAAGACACTCATCCTCATACAAAAAGAAAGATTGGATGTTAGGACTTTTTCTAATCATTTCATCCCAAGCAAGGCAATAAAGCTACTAAGATACAAGGGGATAATGAATGTGAAAGAATAGGAGAAAAAAAAATATTAAGGAGGAAGAACAATAAAAGAAGAGGAATTAAGAAGACAGAAGATAACAATTGACAGTACATTTAAAATTTTCAAGATCAAAGTTGACTGGAAAGCAGTAATGCTGAAAGAGAGTTCCACAAGTAAGAAGTGTGAGAGAAGTAATTGTTAACATAGAACTTATGGTTAAATCCAACCATTTCAACTGTAAAATGATGAGACCTAGCTGCCAATCTAGTACTGTGTTTCAATTCCTAAAGTGAACATAAAGCGGAAAGCTCATCAGAATAATTACTATTTATCGAAAGGAACATTATGGTGGTGAGAAAGTGACTGAAGCCAAAATGCCAGGTCATGGCCAATAACATTGCAGATTCTTTTGGGGATTTTATTAAGAATCTCTAAATATATAGCTGAAATGTACTGAATGTGATTTATTTATAAAAATATACCCATCTCAATATATCATTGATATGCGTGTATTTTCTTCTTCAGGCTCCCCTTCAGGTACTGTCATTATGCACAAAAACTTTTCTCGATTGAATTCTAATGAGCGAGGAGCAATAACTGATTAGCTCACTCAATATGATTTTTTTTTTTCTTGCTCCTATTTTTGTATCCATCTATATTTCTGAGATGAGGTCTTGTAATTATTTACACTATTTACATTATTCAAACTGTTTTCCTCGTCTTTGTTGCAATATTCACAATGTTTCGGGCATTGTATGCTCCAGCCTCCTTCAGGTGATTGAAATTTCAAACTGAACCCTTTATTTTGTCCACCAGGATAGATTATTCTAGTTCCACATGCTATGCCTCTCCCGTATGTCTCTGTTATTTCTCTTTACCTAAATTCTCCAAGATTTTGTTCACTAGTGCAGTAGCCAGTTATTGAACTTACAAATCTTTGAGTCAAGTCACTGGATCCAACCAACGCTTTTAACCATATGTTCTTGAGAACATCAGTGTATACATTTTTTGGGACTTAGAAACTTAATGTCAAAGCTGTTCAGATAATATTCTTAGTGATATATTTGGGATACTGCAGAAGCTGCAGAAATACATGCCATGGAAGCAATTTATATTTGACACACTGGACCTGTCTATATTTCCGTCATTAGAAATGGTTGTTGTTTTTCAACTGACATTATTTGTGAGAAATTTTTTTTTTTTATTTTTTTACATTTGTAAATTTTTATTTTTTTATCACAGGACAGAAAAAAAACTATCATTGAACTGTCACAGACAAACAGCTTTGCTTCAGCACTGCTGTAAGTGTAAAATTTTTCTTTTTTATTAAAATAATAAAAAAACAACATTTTTAATTTTAAATAGCTGATTTTGATGTCAGCTAAGCAGCAAAAGTTTGGTTTCTGGTTTGCAAGAAAAAAAGGATGTGAAAAAAAAAACTTAAATAAAAAAGAATGAAAAGAAAAAAAAGAACAAAAGAAAAAAAAAAAGAAGGAAACACCCAAACTGAAAAAAAATGGAGACCAAGACAGCTTGATTGGAATGCACCCAACCTGCCATGTCTAATTGATGTTTGAGAATTCATGTACTAAGCCAAACATTACCATCACCAACTTAAAGGAGGATGGGTTATTGGTGGATTTGGCCAAATTGTAAGCTATCAAAAAAAAAAATACCCAACAAAGTTGTCAAGTCCATAAAAGATGATGTGATTAAATCACCATATAAGAGATGCAATTCAAGTAGAACAATTCATTAAAGGTGGAACCTTTTCCATATCAGACATTCTACTGTCCACACCAGAAGACTTTTTTGACCCTAATGAAAACAAAAAATCTTAAAAATAAAAGATATTCTACATAGAATATCAGGGCAAAAATATCATCTCTTCCTTGAAGGAGAAGGATGAGGAGGAGGGATTTGTTTTGCACATCTACCCCCACATCTGCTCCTGTCTATCAAACTAGCTGAGTTAGAGATCTGATTAAACTACTAAAGTGTCATAGCTTTAAGTTAAATAGCAGAGCAGACTGGTTCTCATGCCTTGACTAGCAGCTAAAAGGAGAAGAGAAAACTGAATTCAAAACCAACCTTGAGAGGGATGATCTTGCCCTAGACACAACCACAGCTGTTATGGCTGCAGTACATGTGGTGCCATAACAATCCTAATGAGTTATGGAACTTGTAATCATGGAGGGGGGGGGGTCACATGGCTCCCAGGGTACGTTGCAAGATTTGTTATATTTATTTGGCCAGATTTGTATACAAAATGATAATTATAGTAGATTCTAGTTGGGAAGATGCCAGGAAATCTTTTCTGGCTTTGAGAAACATGAACTCAGATGAGGAGAGGACCAAACATTTAGCTCAAAATAGATGCTATTTTCTTTTGGTTGAAAACTGCTCTTTCTGAAACGCCACCCTTGTCAAGAAAGGAATTATATAAATTATTAATGTTTATTGGTCATGATGTGAATGGTGATTTAGCTGATGCCAATGAAGGAAGTCCACAGCAATTTGTGTCTTTCTCTTTATCATCTGTGAAATATGTCCAAATGTCGCATGAGGCATAAGTGTGTTAAATCATAGCGGCTAACTTAGTGTGACATCTTGAATTAACTCGTAAAGATTTCATACTTTTGAGAAAGATTTGTCAGCCCAGCCCAACTTAAGATAGAATAGTGGTGTTTTTCTTTTTTTAAGCTTATTTAACTCAGTGAATACATGTCCCTTGATCTCTTCTTTTTTTTTATTGTTTAGTCCGCAACATTCCTGCTTTTTATTTGCTCATGCCTTCCCCAATGACAGACAGAAAGTAAAGTTTTTTGCTAACATTAGGAATATTTTGCTTTGTTTTATTTTTTGTTTAACTTCAATTTTTTTCCATTTCGTTTGTCAAATGACGACCTGGCTTTTTTTTAGATATTGGAGTAAGGAACATGGAAATACTTATGCAAAGTTTTTGTAAATGTATTTTCTTTACTTTAAATCAGGAAGAGAAAATTTTTAAATTATTGTGTACAGTTGTGGACAGAATTATTCATCCCCTGCTTCCATAATTACAAATAAAATTGTAATAACTTCAATTTTCATGGAAACTTCATGTGCCTTTTTTCACAAATGATGAAATAATGTATTTGAAAGAATGTGTAGTGATGCCCACAACAAAATGTTTATTTTAATGTCAAACAATAATACCAAAAAACACAAAAAAAAAAATTTAACATAGGACAAAATTATTGGCCCTCTTGCCTCAATAATCAACTGCGTAACCTTTATTTATGATTATTTCTTTTAATCATTTTTGATATTCCCTTACAAGATCACTACACACACTTCTAGGTATTTTGCTTCATTCTTCATTGCCAATAGCTTCTAGTTCCTCCAAATTTGAAGGATTTCTTTCTCTCACTTTTTTCTTCAAATATGCTCATAAATTTTTAATGGGGTTTAGGTCAGGACTTTATGCAGGGTACGTCAATACCTTAATTTTGCTGCTATCTAAGTATTTTGTAACAATTCATGCCATGTGTTTCTGCTCATCATCATGTTGGAACATCAACTGATGCCCCAAAGACAGCTTTTGTGCACTTTGTTTTATATTATTTTTAAGAATAGCCAAATACTGCTCTTTATTCATGGTTACCTGTACTCTCACTAGTTCTCCTGGTTCAGAAGCAGCAAAACATCTCCAGAGGAGAATGGTCCCACTACTGTGCTTAATTGTAAGGAGAGTATTTTTTGGTTTGTGAGATTCATTCACTTTCCTCCATACATAACAAGAGTTCATGTGACCAAATAATTCTTGTCTGGTTTCATCTGACCATAAAACGGAGTTTTAATATTTACTCCCATCTTTTAGATGGCTTCTAGCAGAAGCTAATCTTCATTTTAGGTGTTTAGCCTTAAGCAAGAGAGTTTCCCTTGGGTGACAAGCTCAAACTCCTCCTTGATGAAACAATCTCATGACTGTCTTTGTCAACACATTCCACCCTGAGGTCTTTACATCATTGGCAATGTCCTTTGTCATTAAGTGAAAATTTTTTGAGACATCTCTCACAATTTTCTTTTCCATTCTCTCAGAAATTAACCATTTTCTGCGAGTCCTTAATTTATTCTCAACACAATAAATCTTGTCGTACTTCTTGATAATGCTACGAATTGTTGATTTAGGAACATTTAAATGCTTGGGAAGTGTTGTATATCTATCACCTTGTTTGTACGCATCAACTATCTTCATTCATAGGTTCTTGTCAAATTCAGCCATCTTTGCCATAATTGCAGAATGAATGAGTTATCACGGTACACGACACTCACACATTGTCTTCTTCATTACCTTTTAGAATGTTATAGAATCAGGTTAATACTATTTCATTTTCAAAGAGTCTTTGTATTAAATGGCAAATTAAGAAAAAAAACATTACAATTGCCATAGAGCAATATTATTTCATAATTTTCATAGGGGGGGAGGGTGAATAATTTTGGACTGCACCAATTTTTAGAAAAATCTATAAATATAAATTTAATAGATCTAAACTTTTTAAAATTTCATGAATTATTCAAAACTAAATACAGAATCAACTATTTATGGTAAATTCAGTAAGTAATTGCAAATATTCACATTTCTTTAGAAAATATGCAAATATTCAGTGGGGGTGAATAATTCTGTCCACAACTGTATATATCAACTGGTTTTTATTCACCTTTCCACAGGAAATTATAAATATGGCTCTAGTTAGAATTTTGGGGCAGAGAATGTGATTTTTTTAGTGATTGTAGCATGAAAGATTCAGAATAAATGTGAAGTTATAAAAATGAAGAATGATTGAGTCAGCGAATGTGACAAGCAAAGTTAATGACAGGATAGTGAAATCCAACACATTTACCATCCCTCCATTTTGGTGGGCCTTGTGCCATATTTTGTGTATCAATGAATATTACCTTCATTCAGACTGAATGAATGGTAATCAGGCATACAACATGGTGAACACCTCCCCAAAAGAAAGAAGTTAAGAAATTGTCACTTACGAGAATGTTGCTGATCTTCGCTCTGGCTTTGGCACTGAAATGAGATGAAAAAAAAAAAAAAAATTATACACAGAAATAAAAAAAAATAATTGGATGTTAATTCTTTTTTTCTGTGGCCAGAATTCAAAAGAAAAATTCAGGCATAAAGAAAACTCTAAAATCATGGAAATTATTTCTTCATTTAAAAATGGGATTTTAGACCCACAAAAGAATGAAAAATTTCAAAAATAAAAATTGTAAGCAAAGATTTCAGAATTCCTGGGATAAGGAGGAATTATCACTATTTACATGGGGACTATTAGGCAGGCCATTTGGGTTTAAGGCTTCAAGTTCACCACAGAAAACTGTCCTACAGGATAATAGCCAAATAGATTAATGTATTGGCCCATGAATTTGGTGACAACAGAATAATTGCAAGTTCAATCCCTGAGCTCAGTGGAAATGGGTGTGCAATAACTAAGCAGTACTAAAAAGACGAGATATTCATTAATATGGGCAGTGGAATGAGAACAATCTTCCCTTGTAGATTAAATAAAGCATTCAGTTCAGAATTCCTTGTAGGTTAACCAGATCAATATATATTGATATGACGAAGTCTGGAGAGCACAATGGCCGAAATGTTGGGATAACAACAAAGATGAGGACAATAGTCCAAATGTAAATAGTGTAAATAAAGATTCCAGAATCTGAAATGAATTAGATGCTAATGTAAAAAGAAAATAAAAAAAAAGAAAGAAGAAATTTATTCTAATTCATTGCACTGGAAAAAATTGTTCTTTTTATTTTCTGTTTGAAGGTCATTCTTGGAGACAAGGAATTACTCATTCAGCAAAAGGAAAAAAAAAGATAATTGAAAATAATTTTTTTTTTTATGTGTCATGTCCTTAAAAGAGATGGACGAGTATTGCTTTTCACAACTTTTGCTGCACTTAGCAATTTTTTACATTTTACCATTTACCTCTTATGTTTTGTTACTGATGATATAGGTATTCATAGTGAGTGCCCCATACTTTTGACCTTGTGCCACATCTAAGCTATATTTAGAAAATCACCATAGATATTCATAGTTTGGATAAGAATGATCTTGAATAAAAACATACTCTGCCAGAAATAGGATATCAAGATAAACCTTTTCAAAACAAAAACTATGATCTGGAATTGGAACAAAAGCAGAGATGAAACTGACCCTGAATCTATTATAAAAAATTAGAATGTGAAATTAATGACTATTAAATACATCAAATACCTTGACGTATGGATCAGTTATAACAAATTTAACATCTGTCTATATTTCTGAGATGAGGTATTGTAAATATTTACATTGTTCAGATTGTTGTCCTCATCTTCATTGCCATATTCATGACATTTCCAACCTTCTTCAGGTGATATATGTTGAAATATTCAACAGAATTCTAGTCTGTGGGGGTAGATTGTTCTACAATTGCCATGCCTTTTTTGGTCTCAGTTCATTCTCTTTAGTAACTCAACTCTTGAGGTTGACCTCTGCTGTGGCCAGATATTGAACTCACAACTCTTTCGGTCAAGTCACTTTTTGGATTACTCATCCAATGTTTCAGTGAGTGAATTTTTGGGATTTATAAACCTAATGTCTCAGTAACGTTTTTTTTTTTTTTTTACCAGATCTCATATTACAATTTTTTTTTGTTGTTTTTCTCTAGCTCCTTGTATTACTGGTTCCCATATTGTATTCATTTCTATGCTTGGCCAGCTTAGGAGATTTTTGTGGCCTAGCATAAGATTCCTTAATTTTTCGTATTTTCCAGTGATGTTCTCTGTCTATTATTTCAAACTCACTACAGAGTGGATGGTGAGCTCCCTTTTCCCTCTATAGCAAAACATTGTGAATATGGCAATAAAAATGAGGACAACAGTCAGAACAATGTAAATTGTGTAAATAATAACAAAGTTAGTATAGGAGATAAGGAAATTGAACAAAGTATTGGATGTGCTAGGGGTGGTTTCACACAACACTGCAAGAAGCTGCAGAACCGAAATATTAACCTAAAAACTCAAGTAATGTTCTTAAATAACCTAATCAGATCAGGACTCTCATACGGACAACAAACATGGTATACAACTCATTCAGAAATGTCTAAACTGTCAGCTGTATACTACTTTCTAAAAGTAATGATTGAAAATCATTTCAGGTGAATGAACACTGTAGGTCTTGAAGAGGACTGTCTTTCATCAGATCTTCTAGACTGGTACTACAGAATCACAAAGAACTTTACAACATAACAAAAACCACATCCCTTGAAGACTTTCAATAGCAGCAACAACTAAAATGGATGGCACATGTAACTCAAAGAGAAAATAATGGCATAAATCAAGATGTGAACTTTCTACACCACATCAAGCAAAAGGTTAGGAGGGAAACCCGCATCAATACTGAAAAGAGCGATAACAGTGGAGTTGAAAAACCTATTTTCCTGAAAAAACAGTTTTAAAGATTTAATAAATTTCAACTAACAGTAATGCTGCCTGTTCTGTCAATGAATGGCAAATGTTTCCTTATAGGGAAACAGCTAATCTCATCATTACCTTTTGTCCCTGTTCTGAAATTCATTCACACAAGATCATTAAGTAGATTGTTTGCTGTTTCTTCCACTTTCCTCACTTTTAATGTCCTGAGAGTGTTAAATTCTCCAAGCCCTCTTTCTTCATCATATGTCCCAGAAATTTTGTCTCATTCTGATGGTAAGTATCCTTGCTGATCCTATTTTCCTTAAAACATCCTCGTTACTCACATGTTTATTCCATGGTATTCTTAGCATTTGTTATTTGGTCTCCCAGGGAGTGGTCCTCTCCACCCATCTGTATGTTTGTGAGACATCGACTTTGTATTGTCAGGACATCAAACATCTGGAGCAGTTCCAGCAAATGAAGCTCCAAAGAATCCTTCACATCAGTTGGGAGGACCGCATCACCAACAACGAGGTCCTCTCTCAGACATCTTTCCCTAAAATTGAGGCTACTATCCTTCAACATCACCTCTGCTGGGCAGGTCATGTGTCCAGAATGTGTCCTACTCAACTCTCACGGATCATTCTGTTTGGAGAACTCACCAGTGACAAGAGGCTATGCAAAGGCCTAAAAGACATTTCTGATACAGTCCAACATCGACAATGAAACATAGGAAAGCAGTGCTGCAAATTGACCTTCCTGGCATAGGACCAAACGGGGAGAGCGAGGACTGAGACTATTGAGTCCAGCAGTCAACGTGAAGATGATCTTGACATGCCGTAAGGAGAGTCCCACTCACCAAACCATGTCCAACGCCCATTCTCCTCTGTGACTCTTGCTTATGACTCTTCAGGAGTAGGCTGGGCCTTCACAGCCATCTCCACCACCTCTACCAGAGAGGTGAAAAAGGGAATAAGGAGAGAGGATGATGACCCTGATGCTTGGATGCTAGCAGGTACCAACTACTATTAGAACCACATCTCTTCTTCATCTGTAAGGAAACTGTCTAGCATTCATTGCCATATAGCAGATTAGATATTACATAGTAGAGTTTAGCACACTTTTCTTTGTTTCTAACAATATTTTCTTATGTTTTAATGATTAGTTTCTGGAAGACATCTTTCCAGATTCATATTTTATATTTTGTTACCCTACAAACTTTGGCTTGACTTTTGCCCTTAACCCCAAAAGGAATCATTGGTAATAGGGGTCTCTGGATAATGGTAGTACCTTCGAGATCTGGCATAACTGTTCCTCAATCATCTCCTAAATCTCATGTGTATGGCTCCAAATAGTGAAAAAAAAATAGCTTTTGATAATTATATGATAGTAATAATTAAAGATTTTACTGACAATACCATGGACTGAACATGTGAGCAATAAGGAAATTTGAAGGAAAATGAAACCAAAATAGACATTTATACTTAGAATCAGAAGGAGAAAGTTAAAATTTCTAGGGCACATAATGAGAAAAGAGGGCTTAGAGAATTTGACACTCACATATTCAAGGCAAGAGGTATGGGGGATGACAACAAGGAACCTATCTAATGAGATTTTGTGAATGGATGGCAGAAGGGCTGAGAGGGATGATGAAAAGACAAATTTTTAAACAGAGCTACAAAGGACAAGATGTTGTGGAGAGTCATGTATACTCACATCCTAAAGGGAAATAGCATATAAAAGAAAAAAATTTATTTAAAACTGTATCTCCATTCAAATATGAAGTTTTCCATCAGTACAATATAAGCAAATAAAACAGTATCAGTACAAATCAGTACAGTAAACTAATAAAATCATTACCACATAAACTTATAAAAATCAAACACAATATGGGAAGCTGGGTCCCCATCTGTGTATAGCATTTAGTTGAACATAGATCTCAAAGCAACAAACATTAGAAATATCAATATGTATTTTAATATATCCAAATAAAATTTTCATCTCTTAAATTTAGAAATCTTATCTTGAATCTGGCTTATAATTTATTATAATATTTTTTTATAGGTTGATGAACAAGAACAAATCGATATCTTTTAAGAAATCTTTAAGTACTGATGAAAATATCTGTGAACAATACTTGTGCTATGTGTAATATAAAAGTCTGCTATGATTATCTAAGAAAAATATCCAAGCTGAAGAGGCTTAATAAAAAAAAAAGAAAAATATCTGTTGACCTACAACTGGTTTGAGAATAAGATGCAAATTAGGAATTGACATACTGTGCACTTAACAATACCAGCAACTAAAATGCAGTAAGTCTACAGACCTCCTTATAATGTGTCAGAATTGGTAATGGTAATATTAGCCATTTCCCTATAAGGAAACATTCAGCATTCATTGGTTGAGCTGCCAATACTACTTTACATTGAAAATTTATAAAATTTTTCTCAGATCAATTTTTCATGAAAATAAGTTTCTCAAGTCCAGTAACAGTTATTGCTCTTTCCAGTATTGATGGGGGAGGGCTTCCTTCCTAACATTTTGTTTGAAGTAGTGCAAAACTATTATGTCATTATTTTCTCTTTGAGTTACATGTGTTTTCCATTTTAGCTGTTACTGCTGTTGAAAGTCCTTAAGTGATGTCATTTCTGTTCTTTGTGATTCTGTAACACCAGTCCATAATGTACAAAGAAAGGTGGTCTTTGTTAAGACCTACATGCTCTATTCACTCAAAGCTATTTTAACCATTGATCCAAGAAAGTGATTGTATACAACTGCCAGTCTACATATTTCTGAATGTGTTTCGTGTCATGCATGACATCCATATGAAAGTCTCAATATAACAAGGTCATTTAAGATGTTTTAGGTTAATATTTTGGTATTAAAGTAATTTGCAGTGTTGGACAAAACTAACCGTAGCCCAGCCTATTCTATGTTCAATTTCCATATCTCCTAGATTAGATTTCTTATAACTGATTCCATACAACAATGTATTTTAAAGTGTTTACTATTTATTAATTCCACATTCTGAATTTTTAGGATGGATTCAGGGTCAGTGCCATAAAGGAAATCTAAAATGGAACTAGGCACATTGCTCTGGCAATGACGATCAAAAAAAGAAATGGGAATGGTTTGCTTTTACAACAAGAATGTTTACTCTTGTAGATCTTTTTGCATTAATGTGGGTGTCCCCCATGGCTCTATCCTTGGACCAGACATTGTTCTTAATTATCATCAATGACCTTCCCAATGTCATCAGTTTTCAACTCGGTATCTATGTCGATGACACGACTATTTACACTTGTATATCTGACCAGTTCAATAAGGTCAAATTGGTAGCTGATCTCAGAAATGACCTACAATCTTTTGTTAACTAGGGCAAGAAATGGCTTGTTCATCTTAATGCTTCTGAAATGAAACTGCACTCTTTTAATTGTCTTAGATGGCCTTTTCATGCTAACCTCCATGAGAGTGACTCATTGTGTCTTCTCAAGCTAACGTTTCCCTCCAAAATGAAGTGTAAAGATTCTATTGGACCAATTGCTAGGTCAGCTGCTTGGAAAGTTGGTTCAATGTGTCATGCTAGACAATTTTTCTTGCCAGAATCTATCTTTCACATTTATAAGTCTAGCATTTACATCTATACACTGTCACATCTGGTCTGGTGCTTCTGCCATGTATTTAGAAATTCTTGAAAATTCTTTAAAAAAAAAAAAAAAAAAATCTGCAATGTTATTAGTCCTAACATGGCATCTTGGCTTCAGTTACTTTCCCACCACTGTAACATAGCTTCCCTCTGCCTTTTCTATAAATATTTTCATGGTAATTTTTTTTGATGAGCTTTCTACTTTGTATCTAGTCTTTATGAATTTAAGTGCAGTACAAGATTGGCGGCAAGGTCTCATCATTTTACAGTTAAAATAGTTAGATGTAACCATAAGTTCTATGCTAACAATTTTTTTTCCCACACTTCTCGTTTGTGGAACACTCTTCCAACTTGATGCTTTACAACCAACTTTGATCTTCAAAAATTGAAATGCAATGTCAATCATTATTTATTGTCTTCCTGATTTACTCTTCTGTTATTGTTATTTCTTAGTAATGGTTCTGTTTCCTAATTCTTTCATATCCAGTAACCTCTTGTTTCTTAGTGGCTTTATTGCCTTGTTTGGGGTGAGCTCAATTAAAAAACAAAAAAAAAACTTCCCAAAAGTAATTCCAGTAATTTTTATACTTACACAGACTTTGTAAATAAGAAACTGTTCATTTTTTACTAATTCTGCTATAAACTTCTTTCCCTTATAGCTCTAATCTTCAAATATTCAAATGTAATGTCAATCGACATCTGATGCCTTGAACTTGACCCTCATCCTTCTCTCTATCCTTTCTTCAAACACCCCTCCTTACTCTTATTTTCACTCTCTGTAACCCCTTGGGTGCTAGCGGCACTCCTGCCTTGCTTGGGGTAAAATGTTTAAAAAAAAAAAAAAAAAAAAAAATGAAATAGAAATTAAATTTCTCTTGATTCTTCAATTGCTTAAGTTTGAATTTAGAACAGATTGCTGTTTGAAATAACTGCAAGCGACTGCCTGGCATTTGATCATCTAAATTTGATGTATGTGGAGTCGGTAGCCATAGTCAAATGTAAGATAAATGGTAGAACTGTCCAACAAACAGAATTGATAAAGTTTGCAATAAGCAATAACAAGAAAAAGAAAAGAAAAAAATGCAAGGAAAGAGCAAGAAACTGTGACACTGGGACGTCAGGGAGTTAATCAGAAGAAAGAAAAAGGAAAAAGACTACTAACTGGATGTTAATTATTGAAATTCTCAGGAAAGTGGATTGAAAAGAAGAAAATTACAAACAAAATGCACTAAAAATTATGTTTTAAAATAATAAAATGAAATCAAAAACAGTTCCAAGGAGAATCAAACCCAAATTTAACTAAATGAAATTCAGTAAGATTGAGCAAAACCAAGACTACCAATCCTTCCCCACTTCCCACTGATAAGAAAGATACAATTAATGTATCATTGAAGATGTTGGTCCTGAAAAATAGAAAAAAAAAATTGGTGGTCACCAAAATAACATCTAAATTTTTCTGAACAAAAAGCCAGAAAAAACATCTGGTTTGTATTAGCCATCCAGAAAAAATACCCCATGAATATAAAGATTAGCAGCTAAGATTAGGAATGGGTTTATTTTAATTTATGTGACATTCATCAAAATTTTTATAGCTGACATTATTTAGGAGATTTTGGAGACAAGCTGATAAAGAAAGATTAATTACTAGCCCAGAGTAAACATGAGCAATAGGCTGTGTAGTCTTGTTTCAGAAGCATAAACGGAGAACGATAATTTTTTTATTATTATTAAAGTTATTGGGAATATTTTTTTTCTTTTTCTTTACCATCCATGATGACAGGAGGAACAAAACAATTCTTGAAATTGACTGGCAGTGAGCTATTTGGATTGGTTCCAATTATCTTAGATATGGTCAAGTCCCTGGTTTTAAGAAATCACCTAAAACAACCAGCATGAGACAAGCTGATAAAGAAAGATTAATAACTTTTTGCCTACACATTCTAAAAGTTTAGGTTTGTCACAAAGACAGTTATACTAGTCTTTGGAAATGGGTTGAGGTTGGATGCTGAGAAGGTGGAAGAAGGAAGAGAGAGATTAACACCACCTGTATGGATTGATGGTGTGAGATGAAAAGTGAAGGGAGTTGGAGTTAATGGGTGTTTTGATTCCTCTGACCACTCTCAAAAGGAGGCTGGACAACCTCTAAATTTGGAAAATTACCCAAGTAAACATATTTTGAAAATATGGGATTTTAGAAAAAGGTTGCTATTAAGAATGGGAGATAACCAAACCCTAAACCCTGGTCAACCCTACACCTGCTAGATGCAAGACTTCATATAAGCTGGTGGTTTGGACAACTTGAAAAGTCCCCACATTACTGCTACTGGAATTCATATCGTTCAATGAGACCTTCTGACCAAGACCTTGTGCTAGCCCTGAAGATCAGAACTTAGAAATTTAAATTACTACTAACAGAGGCTGTAAACTCCAAAAGGAGATCGCAGTAACATTTGATTACCACTGTAAGTGGGGAGGGTTAAAACTGCTGTATACAACAAATTATATATCAACCAAATTGTCAGTTAATTCTTTATTCCAAAGAATTCTTTTTTGTATAGTTTCGAGCCATTGACCTGTTCTTCACTTCAGTTTAATTCATCAGTGATCTTCACGCCCTCTGAGATCAAAAACACAACGTGGCAAAGGAGTGAATGGTCGTGAAGTAGATGAACACTAGTTAGATCGACTGGAACCGTGCTCATCATCACAATACAAGTGACAAATCAGCAATGCGTTAGTGAGTAAGGAGTCAGCTAGATGTAACAATGGTGGTTTGAAGGAATTTGGAGACCAACGCGGTGAGAGAATGGGTTATAAAATAATATCAAGTAAGGCAAATTAAGAGAAATAAAGCAAAACAACAGGAATATGGCAAAAAGTTTACAAAGAATTGGCATCGACACACAAAAGCAAGTTTGGACAAGACAGACTGGGACTGCATCAGGTCAAACCGAGAACTGGTATATTTTATTGGTTAGGAAAAAATCCCAACATGCATTTGTGTGCTTCTGCTTATAAAATGGGGAGGGGAAAGTGTTTTGCTATCATTCCTAATAGGGAGTGAAATCAACAGTGAAAACCAGTCAAGATTTGGGAACATTTATTCAGTAACTAATTTTATTTAAAAAAAAAACTAAAAAAAAAAAAAAATTCCTTTTTAAGCCAAGATCGATTTCCACCAAAGCTGCAGCTGTCACAACCAACAGAAGCATATTTTTAAATTATAGTTTAATGTCTAGTCAGATTTAAATTTAACAAAAAACTTTTGCAACTATATATTACACAACTCTATATTTAGCCAGTTTTCTACTTTGTTATGTAAAAGAAAGGAAATCAAAAATGAAATAACACAATTCTAGACTCAATCTTTATTCTTATGTGTCTAATGGAAAGGAGGAACAATCATTTTTGAAATAAATTTTCTGCCCCAAACATTGAGGTTTTTAAGATCATTATGTTCATTAATAAACCCTGTAAATAATTTTCCAAAGGCCCCTGTTACGAACCAATTGTCACAACACAAAATATAAAAAGAAAATGTTAAATAAAATGACTTGTTTCCAAAGGATATGGCCAAGGTTTCCACTCTGTTAATGGTGGGTTCTTTTGCAGGATCAAATAAATATGGATAAGGAGAAATAACCAATAGTGATGACCGACAAACAGCAGAATAAGATTTAACAACATTTAATTACACATTGAAAATATGTCTGTATGTAAAGATGTGGGTGGTGTATGCAGTATGAAAATCAAAAGAAACACTTAGATTTTGTCAATTGTTTGAAATAAAATATGTTTTCTCCTTTTTCCTTTCTCTCTTTGTTTTTTTTTTTTATATTTCTCTCTTTTGTTCTTCTCTTTCAGTTCTGCCCTTTGTTTTCATATTTGCATGTGCAAAAATATCATTTAAATTCTGTTTCTCTTTCTTTACCATTGAAAGTTTTGACCCCAAGTGATGGTTGTTCCCTTTTTCACATCCTCAGCAATATAAAATTCCTCAAAGGAAGATTTGACATCATGCTGATTGTTGCTTTCTCCAATTTAATAATGGGATGAATCACACATGCTCTCATCTTCGGTGATTAACACATTGAGTAATTCACAGGTGCATTTTGGTCTAGGACTATTATGTCTTTCAAATATATATCCATGTGTAGTATAGTGTGTGAGTTACAACTAGGCTTGAGTCTCTTCATTATGCAATCTCCTTTAGCTGAAGATAAAAAAGGGTGTTGATTGCTTGAGCTCTGCAGTCCAACTGATTCTTCAAACATTTTTCCTATGTAACTTTTTATATTAGATCATGTGATTCCACACGTGTGTGAGATGCTATTTCTAGATCTCATTCAATTTTATTTCTAGGGTCAGTCATTTGGCTGCCCAACAGTTCACACAACTGCTGACTTCAACAAATTGGTAGAGAGAGAGTGGGTGAATGTCACAGTTAAGGAGAGAGAAGGAAAGAGAATTGGTTCACTATAAGTGTAAAGGGTATAGAGGGTTAGGCGGTTGGCTGTGTAGTAATGTAACACCCCTTTTAATACCCACCTCTGTTATTGCATATTAAGAAAAATTCTGACCCTTTCAGTTATTAAGACCCTCTCCCTGTTGTATTAAGTATCAAATAGTAAACAAAAACCATTATTCATAAGAGCATTTGTGTTCCATCAAAAGAAGAAGAAATTAAAATGTTTTACTGTATGCTAGACATTGCCAAGGCTCAATGCAAATTGTAAGAAATCACAATTGTCATGCCAATGTAGGCAAGGAGAGAGATGGTGAAATAGTTGGCAAATTTGGACTTGGGACCCATAATGAACATGGAAAAATAGATCCAATGTTGCACAGCAAATGATCAGGTAGTAGCTAACATCTGGTTTCAAGAACCCCCAAGATGTATATGGACATAGAGAAGCTCAGGAGGAGAAACTAAAAAAAAACAAATCGACTCTCAATAATAGATCCAGGAATGCAGTTTTACACTGCAAAACATATACAAGTGCCAACTGTAGGAGTAACCAACTCCTAGTGATATGAAAAACTAAGAGTGAAACTAGAGAAATTGAAGAAGGTCAAAGTAGCACTCATATTGCAATATAACAGACTCCTAAATGACCCAAATGTCATTAATAAGCAAATACAATTAATTTTAAAGAAATTTAGAAAAAAAAAAAAAAAAAATAATAATTTGATCTAATGTAACCAGATACACCTTAAGATGAAAAATCCATCAAAATATAATTCACTGGTATATATTAGGTTGGTGCAAAAATAATGACGTAATAATGTCGTTTTTTGACGTTAAAAAATACGTCAAAAAACGATATTATTATGTCATTATTTTTGCACCAACCTAATATCACTTAATGATTACGTATGATTTATCATAACAAATTTATAACACGTAACCTAATCAATGAATAACATAGAACCTTAAAAATCAGCTTTATTTAAAATTAATATTGTTTATGAACTCTCATACTCTTTGGGAGATTACATCTCCAACACTAATAATAAAAAAAAATTCTTACATTGGTTACATAAACACCACAATTTCACATAAGTTAACTTGCCATATACTGAAATTTAATATTAAAATACTAAAACTGCCAGGAGGAAGTTAATAAAACCTTTTCTATATGAAACTGACAGCAATAACACTCCTACTAATGGCTAGAGATGATTGAAAGTACTTTCGACAGTTTCTCCATAAATTTCATTTAGATATGTAACCTAAATGCAAACCGAAAAAACGTAATAAAAAAGATTAAACAGACAGACCTTTACAGTTGATTCTCATAAAACTTGTTCAAACTAATTCTTGTTTTTTTTTTTTTTTTTGATTGACTGATTTGTTTTCTATGGTTTATCAAACAGCTTATTTAAAGCCAGAAAAAAATTTTTTTTAGATTGTAAGAATGTTTTTTTAAGATATATAATGATTTAGTGATAAAAATTTTACTAATTAACCCATAGCTGGAGAAAGAAGAGGTGGATTCATCCTTTTCCCAAGGGTATTTGTGCATAAGTGAATATAACAAACCCAATGGGAATTTGAACTCAGATCTTTGATTAACAATTATGAGCTGTTATCCATTACACCACCAGCACATCCAAGTTTACAGCACCTTGTATTCCCAAGTGGTCACCCATCTAGGTATTGACCAGACTCGACATTGCTTATCTACAGTGATTGTATGGGAACCAGTATTTCAATGTGATGTGGCCATAAAGCCACAAATTCTTGTTATATATACATGCATATAGATGTAGACAGTGTGGACATGGGAATCAACATTGTTTGATGACTGTCAGTTTCATATCTCAAGTGAGCTTCAGGTCTGAAGGTTACTCTATTTACAAGGTAAATAGTGTAAAGATTTATAGGAAATTAAGAGATTTTATTTTTAAGCTTACATTATTTCTTATTACTTTAAACACATGCGGATACACACATTTGTATACACAAATACCCGATTTGTTTTTGTTTATTTTTTTTTTTAAACAGTGTGAATTATGTTTCTTTACATAACATCGTTATTGGCAGAGCTCATTACCAAGTATTGGGGTGCTCATAGGACATTTCCTTCATTGTGAAATGAGTCCCTATATTGGATCTGAAAAGATGTCCACAATCACCGCATGGTAGTGTCGGAGAGTCCAAACAACATGCGCCTCCACATGGTCTCTTGCCAGATGCAAGCTTCAAGAAAAGGATTTGTTTGGGTAGGAGGATGTATGGCATTTGAGAAACCTGAATGCCATGCCATTGAGAGGTTCATCTCCTGGTAGGGTCTCCCATGGCGGTAAGGATTCAGGGAAGGGACCAGACTAAGCAAGATTCAATGCCCAGCAGGTAGACAGTCAAGAGAATAAATTTGCAATCCAATGTAAGCTGTTGTCATGATGAACCTGCCTGTCAAGCCCTGGTTTGCAACAGCAGATGGTGTCAGCTGAAGTGTGTGTTCTATAGAGTGGCAACCTATGGACCAACTCAAACAATTCGCAGCCAAGACTTTCACACTCAAAGACTTTTTTCTTCTCATGTCCCATGGCAGTTCTCCTCTTTACATTATCCATATAAAATTAAAGTAAGCAGATATGGGCTTTTGAGATCTGCATTCTTTAAAAGGATAATTAAACCTTGCTGCATTGTGGGCCTGTCTGTGGCTGAGGCAGATTTAAACACTCTGGACCAGATTGTGGTTTTACTCTACAAAGGGGGCCATAGGCTCAAACCCTGCTGGAGAGCACAGTTTCTTTAGTAAGACTCTTGAATGCACAAACCAGTAGAAATAAAAAAATCAGGTTGTTTTTCTTGAAAACACATGTATCCATTAAAATATAATATTTGAACTAATAAGAAAGGCATACACACATACATACGTGTATGTGTCAGACAAGGGTTGCTTCAAAAGTAATGCCTCTGTTTTTTTATTATGTTCATCCACAACATCAAAGGCACATGTTGGCAGTATGACATCCCAACTTTTCTCTATCTCTCTGTGTTGCTAGCACAATGTAACAAGTCATCATAACCAAGGTTTTGATATATTAGTCTTGTTCAACTATTGATCATGACAGATTATGTTTTCTCTCTCTCTGTTGTAGCATACCTATGGATGATAATGGGTAGGTCCCCATTTACATAAATACAGTAGTAAATACTGTATGTTGGTCTACAGTTGGAGATTCATTGTGGAATGCAGTTGACTACTTCTACATGCTGCTGGCAAATCTTATACGTGTTGGTCTTGTCTTAAGTATTATCATTCATTACCAACCTTCATTTGATTATTCTATTCAGTAACTTTCCCTAGGTTACAACATTTTGGCAATGAAGATGAGATAAAATTACAACATTTTGGTGACAAGAATTAGCCAAAATTACAACACTCTCTCTCTCTCTTTCCCCATCCCCTAAAGTCTGCTCAGCATAGTTGCTTTATAAAACACAGATTGGTTCTGTGAACATTGAACACAAATGTGAATAAGCAGGCATCTGCAAAAAGGATTATTTACCCCCTTCCCTCTCCAACAAACAGGCATACTCAGAAACACACAGCCATTCAAATATAATTTTGAAACTTTGAAAAATACGAAATGATTAAAAATTAAAGTTATAAGAACTCAGAGTAAAATATCATTCAAATTATTGATTTCAAACTAAATCTACAAAAAACAAATGTTATAAAAAAATTTCTTTTCTCCCAAAATAATTAGGAAATAGGAAATCATGAAAATAAATCTACAGAAATGAGTAAAAATTCTAGATTTTTCCCTCACTGAATTTAAATATCTAGTATTTTATTTTTTTTTCCAAAGAAATCAAATAAAGAAAAAAATATGAAGTTCTTAAGAATTCTCAATTCCATCAAATAGTAAATAAAATATCAGAATATCAACAATCATTTTCTGTATTGGATAAAGAAATTGCTCTTTGCATTGTTTAAATATGGACTATTGTCCTCATCTTTATTGTTATTATCACAACATTTCGACCATTGTGCCATCTATCCTTCATCAGGTTCTTGTCAGTGAAGGAGCAATACCAGAGCAGTATTAAATAAGAACTAAATCCACAATCCCTAGACATGGTCAGCAGAACAAGAATAATCTACCCTTATAGATTAAATACAGGTTTCAATTTGAAATTTCTTGTAGGCTATTTGTATTAAATTCATCTGTTGAAGGCCAGAAGGCATAATGTCTGAAATGTTGTGATAATAACAAAGAATAGGATAATAGTTTGTGCAGAAATAATGATAACTCCTCATCCCAGAAAATCAAACAAAAACAAACTGCTAAATAGAAAACATCACAACTTACATGAGAAAAAAAAAAAAACTCAAAAGTATTTGTATAACATTTATTTTTCTATTTATATAAAAAGAGATTTGTGCAACTTGAATTTCAAAGAAAGAAATCAGAAAATGTGTGAGAAACTAAGAAAATCTGTTGTGGATTTGAATCAACCCACAACAAAGAGAAATGCGAAAAAGGTGTTTAAATATAAAAATATAAGATATTTTTTATTTTTGTGTGTTTTTACAACTAAATTTTTCTTAGCATGTATGAGTGTTAAAGTTCTTATAGTCAATGTTTGTAGCTGTTTGTTAAGATGAAAAGAAATAGGAATTCTTTGCATGCATGTGTGAGAAAGAAGAGGCAAGGGAGAAAGTTAGAAGGAAAGTGTAAATGCCAGAAGTTGAGGAAGACAGATGAATGAATCTCTCTCTTTAAATACCCTTCAAAGGGATCATGAAGCATGTTTTTTTATTGTTGAAAAATGTTAACTATTTATTTTCAAAGCCTTAGTTTATTAACCGGAAAATACTTCAACTGAGAAACCGTTTTTGTGTCATTTGGTCTTTGACTATTTTGGTTTTTATTTTCAACTTTGCACACCTATTTACAGCCCCAAATTTTGATACCAGAAAATATTTGACAATTCTCTAAACTCTTAAAGTGTAGATTTAGTTCATTAAAAAGAAAAAAATTAGTGAACCATAGCCTGCCATAACATTTCATTCAGCCTGTTGATTAATATGAACAAACTTTATTATAACTCTGCTTGTCTCTGCTTTAGTTTCTTATTTTGCACATACTTTACAGCCTGTCAATACCTTATAAATAATGAACTATTCCATTTTGATCAGACATAGAGATATTGCTGCTAGGTGTCAGTGAGAAAATGAATGAAAGAAAGGAGGAAAGATAGAAATGTTTAGCATCTTCTGCCAATACCTTGTAAATAATGGACTATTCCATTTTGATCAGACATAGAGATATTGCTGCTAGGTGTCAGTGAGAAAATGAATGAAAGAAAGGAGGAAAGATAGAAATGTTTAGCATCTTCTGCCAATACCTTGTAAATAATGGACTATTCCATTTTGATCAGACATAGAGATATTGCTGCTAGGTGTCAGTGAGAAAATGAATGAAAGAAAGGAGGAAAGATAGAAATGTTTAGCATCTTCTGCCAATACCTTGTAAATAATGGACTATTCCATTTTGATCCGAGTGGAAAAACAGAAAAGACACATAAGAGACACTACTTAGTTTCAGTGAGAAAATGAATGAAAGAAAGAGAAAATAGCATTTGACATCTGTTTCAGTAAAATGGAAAAGTTATCAATTCAAATCTTTTTATTTTTACCTTTTTATTTATGATTGTTATTACAATAATTTGTTAAAGTTGTTAAGCTCAAATATTTAACAATGCAATAGTATTTCCACAGGTATTTTATTGACCTAAAACCCAACACGAGCTCATTTAATCATTAAGAATTCAGATTCAAATAGGAAAGTGTTGGCTATTTCTAGTACACAATAATATATACAAAAATTAAAATGTTTTTGTTTTAGAAAATATTACAAATAAAATGATTCCTAATCCCAATTAAAGACAAACCGATGATATGACAAGATTGGGGGGGGGGGGGGGTTGAAAGGGACCGTCTTTTAAAAATGCTTCTCAGATGATGGATTTATCTGCTTTAAATCTTTTACCAAACAATTAATTTCAGCCTTTGCAAAGATGAATACTAAATCTAAATTTCCGTATAGGTCAGTCTTAACTAATTAATACCAATTAGCACTGACACTCAAATCTTACGATAGGAAGGACAAATTTTGAATCACAGTTTAACTTATTTTTTATTTTAGAAAAAAAAAAAAAGAAGAACTTTATCATTCCCACTGTTTTCATCTTTTTTTTAATCATTTCACTCTAAGCAAGGCAATAAAGCCACTAAGGTGCAAAGGGTTACTGAGTGCTAGAGAATTTGAGAAAAAAATACTATTAAGGAAATAAAACAATAAAAAGACAAGAATTAAGAAGACATAATATAATGATTGATATTGCATTGAAATTTTTGAAGATCAAAGTTGGCTCGAGAGCATGTAGTTGGAAGAAAGTTCCATGAGTGAGAAACCTGAGAGAAGAAACTGTTAGCATAGAACTTACGGTTACATCTAACCATTTCAACTGTAAAATTTAACATTATTCGTAAAATAATGCATTAGAGTTAATGTTTGTTCAGAATGGTAAAGTACTATTTGAGGTTTTAAAACAAATGATTGAAAAATGTAGCTGTGTATTTATGGCAAAGGTAGCAAATCTATTGGTATGTAATCCAAGTGGATCCTAGTAATATAAAATATTAAAACTGATCTACAAGAAGAGCTCAATGTATTTATTATTACAGAGCAAATAATTAATAAACAATAAAATCCCAAATCACCTCATATGGGGAAAAGTCTATTTCGGCAGATGAAGATATCAGTCATCTGTCTTATAAGCCTATCATATATATATATATATATATATATATATATATATATATATATATAAAATATAGTTTTAACTTCAAGGTATGTTATATGTATATATTAAAGTGCTCACTATCAGGGATAGAGCATATGTAAATATAAAAGTAAACATTGAAGTCAAAACCCAGAGGTGACAGTCTGTTTCATGTTTGAATGTAATCACCAGGCCATATCAGCATGGCGATTGCATTTCAGGCATAAAACAGACTGTCGCCTTTGGGTTTTGACTTCAATGTCCACTATATAAGCTATTTGTTTAAAATTTGTTATATTCATAGGGGATGAGTGCTTGATATCAGAGATAAAGCATTTACAGATAAATACTGTGGATATAGGAATCAACACTGCATAGTGACTGTTTCATGTTTCAATGCAATCTTTAGACCAATTTCCACTACTTGTTTAGTGGTTTATATATATATATATAATATATATATATATATATATATATTGAGCAGTCATTCTCACCACACTTCTATATGGGTCAGAATCATGGACACTATACAGGATGCACATCAATCAATTTGATGCTTTTCATAAATGCTATCTTCATTCAATATGCGGTTATACACGGCAGGACAAAATTTCTAACCTTGATCTTTACATCAAATGTAGTGTTGGGGGTTACTGAGTCCTTTCTGATGCAATCAGAGTTTGGATGGACTGGTCATGTCATCAGAATGAGTGATGATCGGATGCCGAAAATCCTCATGTATGGTAAGCATAATGTAGGTCGTCCTTGGTTATTCTTCAAGGACAAGTCGAATACAATTTAATTGCTCCTATAGAGGCGTTGAAACTTGCTGTTGAAAACCAAGCAAACTGGAGAAATACCCACTACTGAGGTATAACTAAATTTGAAAAGAATCGTCACAACCATCTGAGAGAATTAAGAACCAACACTAAATCTCGGGCTAATACATCAGCCCATATGATGGTCAACCCTTCATGTGGATTTGTTTGCAAATCCTGTGCAGGATTTTTGTCTCATACAAAACATAAACATAAAAACTGAACTGAAAGACACTAATACGTCGAAAACAACTGGAGTGTCCATCATATATATAGCTTACGATGAGATAAAACCCCACCACAAAACATAACCTTTTCCTGAAGGAGAAGATAGCAATAATTATTTTTCCAGAACATGATAAATTTGTAAGCAAAAGATCAAAATTAATTTCTAAATGGAGACACAAAAACAAATTCCAACTCAGTTATTTACAACCACATGAAAAAGACTAAATAAAATCCACTAATCTATTTCCAAGGAAATTTATTCCCAATACCAAAACATACAAATGAAAAATGCACAAAAGAAAAAATATGTTAAAGAAATAAATAAAATAATAATATAAATAAGAAATGCGGAGTTCATCAACATAAATAACCATCAATATTAGCAGTAAACAAAGGAAACTGTGGAGGGCTTGTTTCCTCCTTCTGCCACTTCCCTTAATCTGGGAGGCATGGTAGAGTAATGGATAGCATTTCAGATTGAAGAATCAGAGCTGAGTTCGAATTCCAGTTGAATCCATTACATACTTAGGTGCTAATACCTTTGGGAAAGTTATTAATCCTCTTCTTCCCTCCCCTCCAACTGGGTAAATAGCAGGACAGACCGAGTTCTATAGCCTTGGATGACAACTGGTCTACCGCAGAAAGAAATGACAACCTACTGCAGGAAAAAATCTGCCTTGTCAGTCATGTATTACGTACAGCACATAACTGACATATATATATATATATATATATATATATATATATATATATGATGAAGAAATATACTTTTAAGGTGTGCTATATTTATGGGATAAAGTGCTCAATATCCGAGATAGAGTGTATGTAAATATAAGTATAAAAGTAAACATTGGAGTCAACACTCAGAGGTGACAGGCTGTTTCATGCTAGGCACAATCGTTAGGCAGCCTGATGATTGCACCTAGCATGCACCTCCAATGTTCACTTATATATATATATACATATATATATATATATATATATATATATATATATATATATATATATATATGAATGATTGATTTCCTTGTTTTTATGACTTATCAGCCTTATATAGGTTATTTAAAACCAGAAAATATTTTTACACTGCAAGAATTTTTGGGAGATGATAATGATTAACTGATGCAAGTCCTACTAATTAACCCATAGCCAGAGGGAGAAGAGCTGAATTTGTACCATTCTTAAGTGTATTTGCATGAAAGTGAATATAACAAACCCAAATGGGACTGCTGGAACTTGGTTTTTCAATTTCCAATTCAATACTCATTACACCCCAACTGCACATCTAAGCTTACAGCATCTGGCATTCCAAAGTGGTAACCCATCTAGGTACTGACCAGGCTAAACATTGTATAACTTTGGTGTTTGTATGAGATTATTCTGTTTCAACTTCATATAGCTATATAATAAAAAGGCTTAAACACTAATATTCCATGGTCATAATTTATTCCATTGGAATCGTAAATACGATCCAATTCATCAGACCTACAAATTCCAATGGAATAAATTATGACCATGGAATATTAGTGTTTAAGCCTTTTTATTATATCCTTACTCTGTCCTGGACATTGAGTTCTACCTGGATTCTATCCTCTTGGAATTTTTTATTCAAAAAATATACATGTATGTGTATGCACCTATGTATATATTTATATATTTTGCATATGTATGTGTATATTTACCACTAATATCATATATATATATATATATATATATATATATATATATATATATATATATATATATATATATATGAGGCACGGTGGAGTAATGGATATCGGCTTGGATTGAGGAATCGGAGAGCTGAGTTCGAATTCCAGTCGAATCCATTACATTCACTTACGTGCTAATACCCTTGGGAAAGGTATGAAACCTCTTCTTCTCCCTCCAGCTATGGGTAAAATAGCAGGACAGATTGGATTCTGTAGCCTTGGATGGCAACTGGTCTAGGAGAAGGACAACTCTGAATTCAAAACCTGCGGAGGGTCGTTTGGGAACCTTGTGGCATTCGGTGCACCAGGTCTCTGTATTCGTCCCTCCAAAAAGTATGTATGGTCCTGCACGAGGCCTTCACCACTATAATCAAATCTCATGTGCCGGTGTCGGGCTGTCGGTTTCCTGGAAACTGATCTGCTTGACCCTCATACGGCAAATCTCGATGGGAGAGTCGATCATATATATATATATATATATATATATATATATATATATATATATACACACACACACAAGCAGTGTGGATTTAGGTATTAGGACTGAATGGTAACAGCCTGTTTCATGCTTAAATGTACTCTTCTTGAAAGAGTAACTTGACTATATACATATACTGTTTCAACTTTAGTTTGATTGGGCCTACAATCACCCACTTCCTTTCCACAAAACACTGTCAATCTGGTCCTATTCCCAAAAATGTCACTATTCCTACTTTAAAATATAATTTTAAAGACAATTCTATATTCAAGACTTCTCTAATCAACTGTTTTTGTCCAAGTACATGCTATTCAACCCCAACCCCAAAATGTCATCCAACCTCAGGCTAAATCAAACAAAATGGACAAAACAACTTTTTACTGCAGACTCTTAAAAAAATCAAAAAAAATCAACAGGTACACAATTTTATTTTGAAAACTGCAAAGAGGTGCAAGTGGCTTAACAATTAACAACATAGAAAATGAAATCTGTGAGCCAAGTTCAAATTCTGAATGAGGCAGTTTGCACAACACCTACTTTTCTCCACCCACCAACTATAGGTTAAATAGCAGGGCAGACTGAACTTGCCTTGATTTGTGACCAACCTAGAAGAAGGACAATTTTGAATTCAAGGCAGGAGCAGACACCATAAAGGCAGCTTGGTGTCAATTTTGATTTTCTTCTGGCAGTTCCTGTATCCAATATTTATTGGTTCCTGATATGTACATCAGATGAGACTAGGGAAACTTCAGTTGGCATAAAAGTTAGAAATAGATTAAATTGCTTAAATAAAAAAGCACAAAAATGTATCTGCCTACAATATACCATCATACAATTGGATAAATAAAGAAGAAATTGACAAAAAAACAACCATTAGAAAAATTAAAAAAAAATCCTGAGTGTATCAATGAAAACAAAAGCAAATATCGAAAACTTTGGAATTTGGTAAAATTATCCAAGAGCCAAAATTAGTCAAGGCATAAAAAAGCAATAATTCATTTCCAGATGAATTGATGAAATGACCTTTGGTCAAAGTTACATAAACAATCTTTCTTACAGTCAAAAATTCCTTAAATAAATTTCTGTGTTGCGTACATCGAGAAAACAAGCAAAACTTTCTTTTTTTAATTATTTCACCCCAAGCAAGGCAATAATGCTGCTATGGCACAGGGTGTTACAGGGAGTGAAAGAGAGTGAGAAAACTTTGGTGAGGGGAAAAAGAACAGGATTCAGGAAAACAGAAAATGATGACTGAGGTTGCATTTAGATTTTTGAATGTTGTATGTTTTAGGGAAGAAGGAAATCAGAAGGGTGTTCCACAGGTGAGAAGTGCAAGAAAAGAAATGGTTAGAATAGAAGTGGCGGTTGCATCAAACTAGTTCAACAGTAAAACGGTGAGACCTAATTGCCAATGTAGTAGCGTGCTTAAATTCATGTAGTCAAGCAACTAAAGAGAAAAAGCTCATCAGAACAGTAGTCAATTAAATATTTTTTAGAAAAAAACAGAGGGGAGACACGTCAAGGTGGTGGTAAAGTGACTCAAGTCAAGATACCAGGTGAGGAGCACCAGACCAGATATGGCAGAAATATTCAATGCACAGACAAATGGTAGATTTATAAATGTACAAGATGGATTCTAATGAGAAAAATTTTCTGGTCTGACACAGTGAACCAACTTTTCTAACAAAACTGGTTTCAGCTGAAAATAAATGGTTATCACTGCCATAACGGAATTACTTAACATTTACTTTTACTAATTTATGGCACCATTTGAGAATCCATATTTTTTTGATTTCAGCAGAGAGACTAATTATTGGAATCTAGCTAAATGATTCCAGAAATCTTGAGTATATTTACAGTGATACATATATAAACATCTTAAATATATAATTAACCCCTGCAGCATATTTTATATACAGGGTGACTGAAAAGTGACTCCCTATTTTATATATGAGTGGCCAGCTAGGAGTCCTGACTTAACACCCTGTGACATTTTTCTTTGGGGGTTGGTTAAAGAAGCAAGTCTGCTATACCTAACCAAGACTTTGGAAAGGCAACTACAAGAAGTTGTCTTCCATACCACAAGAGTTCCTGATGAAATCAGTTAACACAATTCCTGGGTGGCTTGAGAAGCTGGTAGAGAAATCTGGTGCTCATATCAAATTTCAAATAAACCTCATGCTAAATGCTTTCCTCTTATATCCATTTCTTGTAAAAATTTAGTTAATAAATAAATTATTTTAAAATGGGGAGTTACTTTTCAATCAATCTGTACATGGTGTGGAAGATAACCATTGTGAAACTATTGTCACCTTCAAGATTTACTTGTGTATAAATAGATCTACTAATACAAAATATATTACTAAAACTCAGAGATAACATAAAAACCAATAATCTATTCAATATGGGCTCCATTATTTTCACTTACAGTCAGAATATGAGCTGTAAATCTTAACCCTAATGTTTTTGGACATCTTGGCCCATACAGGCTCGATGGTATTGATGCTGGTGTGAGAAGTTTTGTTGGTGGCCTATCCCAAAATGTCACACATGGTGTTGTCTAGCATGTTCATGTCCAAGCTGGAGGAAAGCCAGAGTTCAGTAGAGTTAGCTTTGCATAACATCTGTGATATCTCTGTTATATAACTAAGTGCATCACACTGGGCCCACATATAGTTGGCCTTCAGCCATGGCAAGACATCGTACCTCAAGACCTTGTAGTAGGCATTCTTATCTACTTTTTCTACAAGCATTTAGAAAAATGGGAGCATTTCCCCCACCCACTATCTGAGGCCATAACATCCAAGACCATGAATTGGATGTTTGGTGCTGAAGGTGCCTTGACATCAACTGCTAACTCTGAATCGTACTAGACATTTTAAACATTCAAAACAATGTCAATTGTGAAGATTTTACCATGATTCTTGAAGTATTTGATCACTTTCTTGCAGTTTACTAGCTTCTTGGATTTCATGAACTCCACAATGTGTGTTTGTGCTCTGGTGCATGATTTAAGGCCAGGGTCATCATGAATTGGTGCTATATGTGACATCCATTTTAGTTGTTACTGCTGCTGAAAGTCCTAAGGTGATGTGGTATCTGTTATTTGGTTCTTTGTTATTCTGTAGTGCCTGTCCACAAGATCTGATGATGGATGATCCATTCTAAGATTAACAGGCTTCATTTGATTGGAAATTGTTGTATGTTTTTAGGGCTATCTTTATCTTAGCTTGGTTGCCACTCAAGTCTCTAGGGATCAGTCTACCCTGCTATTTAACTCATAGCTTGGGGCATAAAAGATAAATTAAGTCCTTTTCAAAGGGCATTTGTACAAAAGGGAACATAACAGACTAGGCCAAAATTTGAACTCAGCTCACCAGTTCTAATTTCTAGGTTGATATTCATTACACCATCCACACATCCCATTTCTAACCATGTTTTAAAGACTAACAAAAATAATACTGCATTTTAGCCAAAATGCAAATTTATTTCTCCTGCGATGTGCACAAAAGCAGGAAGCATTATTAATTGGCACAAATCAAAAATTTTAAAAGTAAAACTAATTTTACTGCAGAACAAATATTTGAATCCTATTACATTCAATGTTAACAATTACATCCTTGTGCAAATAAATTGAAACAATTGCTTTAGTTTCCTTTCGTTCCTCATACAGTCAGTTTTAGACCCACTGGATTGACAGAGTGTAATCGATTCCTATTTTTTCTCAGATTAGGTCATTTGGAGTGGTATGCAGTAATATGAATCTATTTTTGGAGTGTGTGATGAAATTGTTTGGCCTTGAAAAATATTGTGCCATCTGTGATTGCATTAGATTTTCATCACACCCAGACACTATTGTCTTGACTGTCGATTTGTTGTCCTATGACCATTGTCTGCAACGGACATTACTCCAAAGAAGCATACAAAAATTGTAATGCTGCATGAACACACTGGTAAGCCTTACCAGTGAGCAAATCAAAGTACTATAGATTGGCCTGGAAACTCTTCTGATTTAAATCCAATTGAGAATCTGTGGTCAATCTTCAAGGAACAATTTTGTGGAATGGACATACGAAGTAGTAACATGTGCACTGCGCCATGTTTAATTGGAAAAATACAAAAAGATTATTTGCTTTGTTTCAATTAATTTGCACAAAGGTGTACATCTGGAATTTTCTTATAAAATAAGAAACAGCAAATCTTTTTAAGTTCAAGGTGAAAACTTTTAATATCTTTTGTTTGAAACTGTCTTTTTCATTCTATTCACTTTTTATACTGATCATGTGTATGATGAACAATTATTACAACACACACTTTTATTACATCAAACTTGACTTACAAATTCTTTTGCAAAAGAGTTATTTTTCCTTCTTACAGAACGTTCTTTTCAATTTAATGCTTGCCCATGTTCCATTATCAATTAATTTTTTAATTTTGCTTAAATGTGAAATTCTCTGACTTCACATGTCACATTCCCCCACAAATATTTTACATTTTTAATTTTGTTCCTCATAGGCAGTAAAATTCCCATAGTAATGTCCCCAACCACGACTGATGTAAGAAAAACATTTTTAACCAAAATTTTGAACATATTAAAAAGGATTAAAATTTTCATAAAATAATCAAAGCATAATTTGGTCTTTCCTCTTAATAATAACATTTTGATGATAAAACTTTGTTTTTTATTAACATCATGGTATGCTCTTTATTTTTAGCCAAAAAGTGGAGGTACCTATAAATAAAAAAAAAAAAAATTGGGGTGGGGAAGAAACAAATTTTGTGATAATGTCATAAGTCTGTGTGTCCTATTATCTATATTCTTAATTTAATTCAACAAATTAATTATTAAATATTTTCTTATTAATTTCCACTTTTTTTTCCAGGAAAATCTTCAGTTCATTTTTTAGGTAAATATAAAAAGTGTAAATTATAATAAAAGGGAGATAACTCTACTTTTTCTTAAAACAATACAAGTCTTTATTCTCAACATTAATCTTTCAATGGCCATTGCTCCTCAAGTAGAACATATTTTAAGATATTTTTTTTATATATCAGACGAGAATGAATTGTATTTTAACACTATGTGTCAGCACAGATTGTATTTTAGTCTTTTCCGTATATTATCACCAATAAAGTAAATCAAAATTAATACTCGTCTGCTATGAAAAACAATATCTTAAGTTCCTCTTGTTGCAACAATGGACATTAAGCAAAAGGAATGAAAAAGACAGTCCTTTTGTAGCCACTCATACAGTAATCGATTTTGATGTATCACAATTCTCAAATAGAGGTTATTTAAGTCTGTATTTTTATGAATGGGCGGGATGATGTGTCACAATAAAAGGGGGTCAGTTCTTTCTTTTTTTTAACTTTTTAGTGTCCATTGTTCCATTAGTGGAATTTTTTTTTTTTTATGTCAGACTAGAATTGTATTTTAACCCAATGTGTATGAACATATTGTATTTTAGCCGTTTCCATGTATATATATCAATAAAATAATCAAAATTAATGCCAGTTTAGTATAAAAAGAAAAAATGTTTTAAAATATGTTCCACCAGTCAAAGAATGGCCACAAAAAGGTGAATGATGATATAGTTGACAAGGCTAACTTGTGAAAGAATCCTTTCCAAGTTCACTACTTTGATCGACTTCCTAAAATCTAACCAAATATTAGAAACAGCTTATGTTTTTACGGATTCCCTTCTTGGTTGGGATGACTTGTGAAAGAATCCTGCCAAATATTTGTACTTTCCTTTTTTTAAGTCTTTAACAGGTAAACTGTAAAAGAACAATCAATATTTTATTTTCACAAAATTAGAAATTTGTGGAGGAAATAGTTTTCTTTTAAGCTCTGTTGTAAAACCATCTTTATACACTATATGTAAAAAGGTGAATTTAGTAAAAAAAACAAAAAGAAAATCTACAAGCAAGTCATATGATTCAATTATCAGGTGACATACAAGATAATGCTCTACACAGACCATTGCTTGAAAGAAGTCAGATATTATTTGCGAGAGAACAAAACTATGAACAAAAGGTTGGGAAACAAATAGACAAGCACTATATAACATTTTACCATTTTCAGGATTTTTAGTTTAAGAGATGATTTATTTATTATGAACATGCATTTCAAAAAACCGTTTTCCAAAAATAAAAATAAATTTTTCAATTCTTTACAACTGAGTCTTTTTGTCTTTAACAAAAAATAAAATTAATGAAATGATATCCTATAAATATGAAAAATTATTTTGTACATTATGAATCAGGTTTCATATTTCCCACATTTAAGGATGGGCTATGTCAGGAAATGGTAGAGCTTCACATTTAACCTTTTCTCATTCAAGTTTTCTTCTTCAGAATGGATACAACTTGAGAGGAAAGTGGAAGTCAGTCCTTATAAGACTGACACACTACAAATGCTTTTCTACTGCTGAGTTTTATTTCCAAGCATAAAATGACCATTTAGAATATTTTAATTTATATATTGTTTAGAATCTAAAAAAAAACAAAGTGTTATAAATGTACATATGATAGCACAAGAGAAAAAACAAGAATTGTTAAGATAAAATTCTTTGTATTAACAATACAGAGGATATGAGCAGAATATCTCTTTGTGGGCAAAAGAAGTGACTTAGAGGAAGGGGAGAGTTGGTAGGGCCTGGAGTTGATTCATGTGTTGGGTTAGCTGACCTAGGTTACTGGTTGTGATGTTGACAGCTTGTACATTTGCCATGACTCTCCATGGAGTCATGAGTAGTGTTCTTAAAAGTAGCTTTGGTGAATCATGACTCATCATTTTTCATGTTTTTGCTTTGGTGGCAATGTCTGTAATTAACTCTTTTTTATTTCTTATTTTTTTTAAGGGAATTTCTTTTGTGAGCCGGATGTGATGTTCAGAACGTGAATGTTTTATGTTTATTTTTGTTTTTTTTAGCATTGACACCTGACCAACATATAGAGATCTAATTTAAAGCTGTAGAGTGAGTGGCCATCATTAAATATAAACAAATAAATGGCAGAACAGACCAATAAATAGAATTGACAAAGTTTGCAATAACAAGAAAAATAAAAGAACTGGGCAAAAAAATAATCTAAAGCAAGCAAACAATATATGTAAGGCAAAGCAACAATAATATGGCAAAAAGTTCACAAACTAAGAATTTGAGGTTGACACACAAGAGCAAATTCAGATAAACGAATACAGCATTCTGACTTTAAAACAAGACAGACTGGAACTGAAGCAGATTGTACTTAGAACTGGCATATTTTATTGGCTAGGAAGAAATCCCAGCATGCATTTGTGTGCTTTCTACAATAAATTTGGGAGGGGAAAGTATTTTGCAATCATTGCCATTCATTGAGATTCCCAACCCTCCCAGTTTGTTTTTGTCCATTTTTTTTCATCTTGACTGGGTCAGTCTTTGACTTTACCACTCCACCATTTAGTTTTATCTTTCTCTCTCTGTTAGTGAATGAGCTTCTTGATTCTGCCTATATACAGAATACATCCGTTTTTATTTTTGTGGGGTGGACAGGTCCTACTAACGTATTTTATTTTAGTTTGTGTGCTTTGTTAATTTTTAGTTTCGTTTTTTAGGTTCATCCCCTTCCTATCATTTCCTGTATTTCAATTTTTAGATAATTTTATAAGAAAATTGAAAAAACAAAAAAAATATTAAAAAAAAAAAAAAAAAAAAAAAAAGGATATTATAGAATTTTTATGTCATGGGTGTTTTTTGCAGATTTCCTGTGAACATGTGGTATATGTCAGATTGGACAGGGATGAATGAGTTTGTGTGGTGAATGAGCAAATTGTAATGAATGAATGGATTGTGAAGCAGATTAGCTAGGTCTAGGATAGTATAGACCAGCCTCTTCCCATAATTGTTATCTATATAACAATAAATACACATTCCCCTTCCGATTGAAACCAACAGAAACAGAGTATAAAAAAAGTCAGCATGAAAATATTATAACTTGAGAAGGTTATGCGATATATAGTGTATTTTACGGTATAGGTTTGAGGTATTAACAAGTTTTCTACAGCCATCTTCTGAATATCATGGTTACCATTTTTTTTGAAAAGATATTAATCCTTTGAATATGTTCTCAGGCTTTCCCCACCTCCTACAATTTATGCATTTTTGGCTGTCTGACATGCGTCATGCCTTAATCTTTAACGTACTGGAGGTGATTATGCTTGCAAAGTAAAAATTTTATCCTGCCACTGCAAGTGACTCAGATGAATGAATAATAACATATTTGAATTTTGCAGTTGTGTTGTCATATCCCACTATGGCAACAGAAAATGACCATGACTTAAATTAAGTAGTACAGTAGAGGAGTCTTGAAAAACAATGGAAAGGAAAGTCGTGAATTATGTAGAGTGTTAAAGGTTAAGGAAAGTCTGAAGAATGTTAATCTATAAAAATTATTTCCAAAATATTTTCCGTATATTTTACAAGCGGACCACTATATTTAAGTAATTGCCTTCACTCTATCTCAGCCGGTTTTAACTTATTTACATTTTGTCATTTTTTTTTTACAAATATCATAAATTAATTTTCATTATTTATTTCAGCAAAAAGAAAAAAGAGGGGGAAAATGTTAAGTTGTTAAATGGCTCAAATGTAAATTTACTACTCGACTTTCCTGCTGGGTAGTATAGTATAGTATAGTATAGTATAGTATTAGCCTTCAGCTAATGTATAATTGTGCTTTAATAAGTTGACCTGTTCCACCTGCAGTTGAAATGGGGTCTGCCCATTGAGTTCTATATAAACTTATGGTTTTTCTACTGGGTACAGAAAAAACTCCAGGGGGCCATCCCCACAGGCTTTACCAGGAGGAGGCTGAGTTTATTGCCCAGCACCTGAAGCATCCCCAAAATGTGAAGTGCTAAGTGGGGAATTTGTCAAGAAACCCACCATAAACTGATCTTGTGTCACATCTGGTTGTGGGGTGGGGGGTGCAATGGTAAATACTTAAAAATCTATTCTAAATGAAAACCATTCTTTAAAAAAAAAAGAAAAAGAAAAATTTGGCCTGTTAACAGATTCTTAGAAATTTTCAAGGTTGTCTTCTGCTCTGAAAATCAATCTGTGAAATAAAAATAAATATGAAAAGGTGAAAAGGCTAGAAATGCTATTAAAACCTCATTTTGGAATAACAATAACCCATTAATTCTGAATACCCATTAATTGTAAATAACCCATTAATTGTGAACAATAGGAATGTCTATCATTGCAGTTCCATGGCTCAATTGTGAATGAATAACATTTCTGACAAAGTTAATGGCTTCAGCATAAATGAATTAATGCATTTACACACATGCACACACACACACACACACATTCTGGTGATTTTGAATTGAAATTAAAAGATTTCATAATATTCAGACAGCAACACACATCTTGATTTTCTAAATGTAGAAAACAATGTAGAAGATTTAATTCAAGCAAAATTAAATCTTTCTAACAAATTTAATCAAAATTTGAAAATTTTTCATTAACTCTAAATATTTATAGAATAAACTGCAACTTTATTTTCTTCCATCAACGTTGATGGCAGAAAATTTCTTTGCCTTTTATGGCTGCAGGGAGAGAAAAGCTTTAAATTAATTAACATATAAGGTTTTTATTTCTCTCATTTAAAGGCAATATTGACAGCCTCCACTTGATGTCAAGTCACTTCCTATTTACAGATTTTTTGAGAAATAATTATTTATAAATACTAATTTTCACAAAGTTTTATCATTAAAGCCGCATTACTGACATGTCACTATGGCTGACTGAGTAGAGTGCAGACAGATCAAGAAAAACTACTCTGCAATTAGCAGTTTGTAGATTATGAGTATTTCTCTTGAATACACAATTGATGAGGTGGAGGTCAATTTATACATACCGTACTTGCCAGCCTATAGGACGCTGTTTTTTTTTAAAAAAAAAAGTGCACCAAAAATTCGCCCGTATCCAATACTAGGACTCTTAGTAATGATTAAACTTGATATCAATAAAAATATCCCTTGAAAATTCAACCAGGAAAAAGAAATTAAGAAATTTATAGAATTGCCCAATATTTTGCTGCTTGTTTTGTAGAAATATCAGATTTTACAGAAATATTTTCTTTGACTGTGATATTGCTGCTTACTTTGTGTGTGTTTCTTGATATACAGGTATTGGAATTTGCTTTTCTGCATGTATGCTATGGGACTTCATTTACCAACAAGTACCATATTTCTGGGGGAGGGGGTTGGCCTATTATCATATGTACTAGTGTTCACCAATAACAGTACATTTCTTTGTATCCATTATGTACATGCAGATTTTGCACCCTGAAAAACAACTAAAATAATTTTCAATAAATGCATGATGAAATGTACTAAAATTCTTCTTTTCCAAAAAATAGCCTGGTAATTAAATCTTTCATCACTTCTATTTAAAAAAAAAAATACCAGTTGTATAATTTGTGCTAATACTGTAAATGTTTCTTCATGGTTAGTGAGAAGGTCATATCATGATAAGGTTATAATTTTGATTTTTTGGGTTGTGATGTGTGCATTTTTTTTCCTAAATATTCCATGCAAAAATCTGGGTGTATCCAATGGCTGGCAAATATGATAATTAAAAATTACTTTAATGAGACTGAAAATTACTTTATTCTCCAAATCAGAGTATTTTTAATAGTGCTGTGCTAACAAAAATCATGCAGTGATGTGCCATTTTTGCTGCATTCTAGTAATAAAAACAAGCATACAAAAATCAGATCATAATGATCATAATAGAAAACCATTTAATTCTTCAGCCTCTTTTGAGTAGAGAGATTTTCAGCAATCATACCTGATTGATTTATAAATTTTTTAAAGACAGAAAGAATTTTGCCTTAAATTTTAATAAATCTGATATGGATTTCATCAATTCTGATTAAATATCTTTCATGTGTCTCTTCAGGATGTGGGCGATTATGACTCTCCACAACTTCCTACCCTTTGTAGCTCTTATGTTTGTTTTTTACTCCCCTTCCTAGTCCCTGTTCTATCCATTTATACAAGGTTGTTAGATCGGTTGATCACGGCTCTCCCCAACTTCCTATCCTTTGTACCTCTTAACAATGTTTATCTCCTTAATATCTCTCCCAGTCCCTGTTCTGCTATCCATTTACACAAGTTTAAGTAGGTTGGTCATGGCTCTCCACAATTTGCCATCCTTTGTAGCTCTAAGCAATATCTGTCTCTTTACTGTCCCTGCCAGTCCCTGTTCTGCCATCCATTTACACAAGCTTGTTAAGCAGGTTACTCAATGTTTCTTCTCTATCCCTCTTGACTTCAATATGTCCTTTGAGTGTCAAAATTTACCAAGCCTTCTTTTCTCGTTATGTATTTCAACTTTCATTTTTCTGATTCTAAGTGTCGTTTTATTTACATTATTTATTGGACTATTGTCATTGTTGTTGCTATCACAATGTTTCGGCTGTTGTACCCTCTGATCTTCCTCAGGTCTATGTCAATCTGAATAACCTGCAGAGGATTTCAAACAACCCTTTATTTAATCTACAGGTGTAGACTGTTCTCATTCCACTGCCCATGTCTAGGGATATCTCATCTAGATATTTAGTACTACTCAGTTATTGCTCACCCATATCCCTGGAATGAGAACAGTCTACCCCCATACATTAAATAAAGGGTTTGGTTCAGAATTTCCTGTAGATTACCGAAGGGCACAATGGCCAAAATTGGGATAATAACAACAAAGATGAAGACAATAGTCCAAATAAAAATAAATGTAAATTATGATTCCCAGAAATTCAGACAGAAAGTGTCCTTTTGTTTTATTTTCTTTGAAACTTCCTAATTGCTTTCATGCTCTGTTCAGGTATTCTCAGTAGCCATCAGTAGAACCACATCTCTGATGCCTCAAGTTTCTTTTTCATCTCTGAGTAAATTGTCCAGGATTCACTGCCATATAAGAAGACTGATATCAAATAGCAATTCAGCATTGTTTCTATTTAAATTTTTCTGTTTTGTAATACTTTGCTTAGCTTTTGGAAGGCATCTTTTTACTATTCCAATTTGCCTTCAGATTTCCGTGTCACATTTCCTGGTCTCTGTTAAAACATCTCCCAGATATTTAGACCTCCGTACTTGCTTGTTTTTCACATTTCTAACTCACACTTCATATCTTGGAACGTTTTTCTGGCAGGCTATCATACATTCTATCTTCGTAGAATTGATGGTTTGGACCTTGCTTCTTGATTTCCTTTACTTCCTTTTCTATATATATATATATTTTTTTTTTACTAATGTTGTTCACCCAATAGAAGGCCCAAGAACCACTCAAGGTAGAGGTGTGTGGTGTTGTATGAGTGTAACGAAGGGCAAGAAGTGGAGTTCTTGGGACTATGCAGGAAAGATTACGGCTATCTCTCGACTAAAAGAGGTCAAGATTTAATTAGTAAATAAAATTTCAGAGCTCAGTCAGATACATTAGAAGTAGAGTTGAAGTAGACTTTAGAAGGAACTGGAAATTAAATCCTAAACAGGAAACAAGGGACAAGCCTCTACTCCTGTTCAAAAAACTGAGGAGGAGTGTGAACTGGTCAATAGGTGAACCTGTTACACCCACTGGTTCATCAACTGGTAGTGGATTTAGCTCCCTGTTACAGATTTCTATGTACCAGCATTTCACATTTCAAACAAAACCTTGTATGTTCAAAAATGATGTATTTATAAAACATGAAAATTTAACAAAAAGTTCTAGAATAATAATATGAACCTTTGCCTTAAGAAAAGACATTTTCTAAATGTCTACTCAATTTCTTAAGCAAAATAAATAGGAAAAAGAAACTAAGATATACTGCCATAACAATCTTATATATATGTAGAGTCTTTTTGAACCTCTCCAGTCTGTCCTCCCCTCACCAGGGGTTAGTTGCTGATCCCATCATTATGACATATATGATTGCTTCCCTGACTAGAAAAGTTGCCTGAAGGAAGTTGAAGTGATTTCCACATTTTGGTGCAAAACACTTCTTCCTGTTTTTGTACTCGTTCATTTTTTGCTTTCCTTACCTTTTTCACTTCTTCCTTTTTGGAAAGAGGCTGCCTTTCCTCCACTTCTCGGCTTATCCTCTCTCTCTCTCTCTTACAGAAATGCAGTAAATCTGCTTTTCCTTTCTTTGTCTTTGCTTTCTGTTGCATTATTTGGCCACTTGAGTTATCCCGCTTTTAACCTTGTTGAACAAACCCAAATCCCTACTTTGTTTGAATTCTTTTATCATTGCTTCATTCATTGTTTTTTGCATGTTAATTCCCTTAATGTTCATTTGCAGAAACACCATCATGATGGCCTGTGCTATCATGATTGGTTTCCTAGCAACCACACCATTTTTTTTCTTCGGAATATTACAATTTTGAATTCAACCTAGCATTATGGCATTTTGGTTTCCCGCCAAATTTTCATCTAAACATACCATGTGCTACACTTCTGTCCAGCATTCTGCCATTTTGATTTTTCCAACTTACACTACACATGTGATTTCTTTCCTTTTCATTAAGAACAAAACACATGAACTTTCCCAAGACTTACCACTTGCATGTGGTTACCAGGATTCTTTTTCTGGACTACTAAATTAACCACATTTGCATATCTACAAACGTACACTTTGGAATATTTCTATGTGTTTTTTAACATTTCACTCCTTACCAACTGGTGATTCTTTCAAGTTCTTACAATTCAACAAATGTACATAATTGTAATTAAGTCGTTCATTGTTTGCCAATAATAAAACTTTGGCTCTTTTATTAAGAACTCGGTCTTTATTGTAACTTGGTTTTTGGTGTCAATTTATACCTAGTTTTCTTTATTAATAATTTCCTGGTAATTAAAACAGTGACCTGGTCTTAGGGTCACTACAAACCTATCTACACCTTTGTCCTGGAGTTCTTGAAGTTTTCTTTCTGTGTCTGTTATCAACATTGTCATCTGTGTAGCTTATGTTAAAATTGTGCACTTGGATAATAAATCCTGGTAGGACTTCTAGTTCTCTCAGGATTGCCCCATTGTATAGGTTAAATAAATCTAGTGAGAAGACACATCTTTTGTCTTTCTTTCTATTTTTATGTACTTACTTAATTCACTTTCTTTCTGTACGCAGATAGTTTGCACCCAATATAAATTCTGGATTATTTTATTATCTTTCTCGAATAAAACAAGTTTTTCTAGAACTTCATATAGATCTTTGTGCCATATTTTATCAAAAGCTTTTGCATAATCTATGAAATACAAATATACACCTTTCTGTATTTGCATTGATCTATCTGATATCATTCTGATCATAAAGATTGCATTTCTTGTTCCATTGTCTTTAATTAAACACTGCTCTTGCCTTATTTACAGTCTAATTCTATTCTGTCATCAGAATTTGGATAAGTTTGGTTATATGCTTCATTAAGCTGATTGTCCAATAGAGCTTGCATTTATTTGCACATGACTTTTTAGAAAGCACTGCTGTTATGATGCTTGTAGTTCAAATTAATAAAATTCCAAATAAAAACACTGGAACACAAGATTAATGAAAGAACTGTTTAATCACATGGACTAATATTATGATACTAGCAAATATAGTTAGTGTGACACTCTTTGCAATGACTGCATGACTCCTTTGTGACTAGCATGCAACTCCTTTCATAGTCAATGGAAGAGGCCATGTTCGACATTTTTGGGGAGCAAAAACCAGTCATCTTTCTACACAACAACTACAAATATGGACCTGTTAAGGTCTTTTGGCATATCACCACTGTCATATATTTTATTTATTATTCCCATAATCTTGTTGATGCCAAAATTGTTTAAAGCTGATGGCGTTTCTCTTACAATCCGATCTGGTGCTTTGTTTCTGTTCAATTTGTCCAGTGCTAATCTGACCTCAGACTTTAATATTTCGAGACCATCCATATTTCTGTGTATTACAGGTTTCTCTCTCTCATGAAAGAATTTTCTGACATATTTGTTCCATCTTTAAGGTATTTTTTCTTTTTCTATTATGAGCATTCCTTCTTTGGTTTTTATGCTTCCTGTCAAAGAGCAGGTTTTTTATCCTGTTATTTCTTTTATACATATTTACCTTACATATGATATTCTTTCTATCTCTTCACATTGAGCGATTCCTCTTTTGACTGATTGCATTTGTTTCTAATTTCTCTGTTTAATATTCTATAATCTGTACCATTCCTTGACATTGTTTGCAGTCTTTTTTTCATCATCTCAAAAATTCTCTGTCATTCACTCCTTTTTCTCTTCATTTCCTTAGGATGATCACATTTGCTAATGTCCCTGGAGTTTCTTTTAATGTGTTCCACTTTGAATTTCCATTTTTTTTCATGTTATTATGTTTGCTTTTAATTCTGTCAACATGCAACTTGGGTCATTCAGGAATCTGTCGTATTAGACATTGCTTTTCTTTAAATTCTTCAATTTTATTCTGAGTTTGCATATGACTGGAAAATGGTTATTCCCACAGTCAGCACTTAGGTTTTACAGAGTATAACTGCATTTCCAAATCTTTTATTGAGTGTCGTATCATCAATCTAGCTTATCAGGTCTCTTCACAGGCTTTTCTATGTCCCTAAGCATGTAAAGTGTTCTTGAATCCAAGTGTTGGTTATTAATTGTACTTGATGATACAAAAGTACCCTATATATATTTTATTCATTATTATTCAGCTAGTAAAAGTATTTTGCAAGATTTTCTATGACCCTTGGCCAAGTTTTCGAATGATCTGTGGATTCCATTAAAATAAGAAAAGGATTTAAGTTTTGATTGAATAAATTGTTGATGAATATTTTGAATTTGATGGAGCCATAAATGAGACAAGGATTTGTGCATGAAGCAAAATAAGTGGGAAGTTTGGAGATTATGGCTGATGCAGAACAACTTCCCAGCCAATCCCTGCAACAGTTTGCTTCATCACATTTGCAATGTGCATAGGCAGCAAAATCATGGATCATCTTCATCTTCCAATACATCCAATTGTTCACAGCAGCACTGCACAATATGTTGGTCCTGGTTGCAGCAATTTATAGCTTTAAAATAATTCCCTTTGAATCTGATCAAATACGGAATATTTTCCTCAGTAACCTCGAGTTTGGTTGAGACATTGAAGACTGTCCTGAATGTGGCTACAATTATTTTTCTTTGGGATTCTAGATCCATTTTTATTATCAACAATGGATCAATGTTCATTTTTATAAGTTTATGCCAAATCCATTTTCATAGCTTTTCCTGTTGATTTCAAACAACATGCAACAATTGACTGATTGTAGAAGTAATGAAAAGCTGAGTAAACTCCAAATACACTTCTAAGATTTCCCTGACATAATCGCAATGAGATGTTTTAAATCAACCTAATCAATGTTGCGACAATTTAATGTACAAAAATTACATAAATGTTTCTATAATCAAATAATATTTGTAGATTGGTTATGGTTGTTCAAATTAACTTTGTCTGATGAGATCAAACAAATTTCAAAGGATTTTTACATTAAGAATATTTCATTACTTTGTGAAAACGCAAATGATAAACTTACCAAACAAATTCTTTTTTTCATCTTTTGTTCTTTAACACTAAAAATTAATCAATAGAAACTTCAGGGTAGAGCCTTAGGGTTAAAATGCTTACGATGAATGAGGTGTGTGATATAGAAGAAAGTGAAGATTTTGAGGCTAAGGGGATAGATTGCAATTGAGTCTTGACTTGAATCTTTGCTGTTCAAGGAAGACCCACGGGGGTGTTTGATCTATAAAGTAGCAGTTGTGAAATTTTATATAATGTAAAAAAACATGCATACAGACAAACACAATTCAACTTTATATATACAGGGGGGAGGGTGTTGAAAAGTTCTCAGCTTGACATAAAAAAAAATCAAATTCTGATGTTTGTCCATATTGTCAGATTTTAGAAAGTAGGTAAGGCCAAAATTTTTCAACCCACACTTGTATTATTTTATAATCAATTCACTCCCAAGCAAGGTGATAATGCCACTAAGATGCTACTGGAGTGAAAGAGAAAGAAAACGAGTACCCAATCCTAAACCGAAAACAAGGGATAAACTTCTACTCCTGTTCAGTAGAAAATGGAGGAGTGTGAGTTTTGAACAGGAATAGTGAATATGTTTTGATTTCAGTCATAAAAGCTATGCAACCCAAAGAAATTTCTGTCGTTTAGATCCTGGATGTTGAATTTGAAGTTTTAGATATCATAGGTTTTGATGTAAATGTTATTGGCTTTTGGTATTTTGGTGCAAATGGCGTCAGTTGTTAAAAATTCAAGTCTTGAGATTCTTTGGAATTTTTTAGGTTTGATATTTGAGATTCCATTAAAAATCATTTCATGACTTTGAACTCCCTCTTCTTTTATCCTCAGCCCTA
>OZ010609.1:78410343-78437843 GCA_963932145.1 Acanthosepion lycidas | reverse complement strand
ACTCCTTATGGGTCATTTAATGCCAAAATTTTCTTTTCTTGGGAGCTTTGTTTCTTTTTGTTTTTTAATTTTTTTTACCATGGAAATATATTGCTGATAACTTTTCTAATGTATTTTTAGATTTTCATGTTTTGACCCCAGTTTTGATGTTCACTATTTACCCATAGCTGGGACCCCCCTAACAGGTGCTATCACCCTGGGTCAGGGTGGACCTGGGAACAACAACACAATTAAGAGGTGGTACCATGCTTCTCAAAACTTCCCAATCAGAAGCCTCGATGCCGGACGTAGTTTATTGCCATACTCTGGATGAATTTTTGATGGAAGTTTTTCAGATGCTGTATAGACCTGCTATAGGTTGCCCAGGTCTTACAACTGTACAAAAGAGAAGACATAATTGGTAGGCATTGATCTTAGTAGTTGCACTGATATCTCATTGTGACCATAATCTTTTTTCATATGGATCACATGATTTTGAAATCATGTAGTCTGTATCATGAAGAAAATGACACAATCAAGATGTTGACATTCTATACAACCTTAAACAAAAAGTTAGGAAGGAAACATCTATCAGTACTAGAAAGAGCAAGAACAGTTAATGGGCTTGAGAAGATTATTTTCCTGAAAAACTGTTTTAAGAGAAAGATATTTTAAAAATTTCAACTGAAAAGTACTGCTAAATGTTCGGTCAATAAATGTCAAATGTTTAGTGTATGGAGAAGGCTAATTTCAAGAGTACCATTAAGACAAGTTTTCTCAGAAAAAAACCCCCAAAAAACTGAAACTTAATAGAATGATATTCAGAATGAGAAGAGTTGATTTCTCTTCAAATCAAAATTGAAAAAATCTTAGCCAGAAATTTATTCCCCCACCCAATGAAAGAACCTTAGAAAAATGTTTTTTTTTTTTTTTGTTTTTTTTAATATGGAAACTTCCAAAACTCAAATTATTTTACAAATCGCAGTTTCCAAATTTCCAGGGATTTAATGGATTAAATTGAGCAATCAGCCATCTGGATTTTTTTAATCATTTCAATCAATGCAAGGCAATAAAGCCACAAGGAGTTATTGAGAAAACTGAATCGAGGAGAAAGAACAATAGAAGAACAGACTTCAAGGAGACAGAAGATAACAACTGATGTGTTGCATATAAATTTTGAAGATCAAAGTTTTCAGGAAGGCAAGAAGCCAGAAAAAATTTCCATGAGCAGGATTTTTTCATTGATTGATTTGTTTAATGGCAAATCAACTCTTTCATGGGTCATTTAATGCCAGAATTTAATTTTCTTGGTAGCTTTTTAAGTAATAAAAATATGATAAATGTTATTCTGCCTTCACAGTTGAATACATGGTAGATAATACTCAGCTTTTATGCATATACATGTTTGTGTAGACATAATTTCTAGAGGTGGGGATATGTGTGCTTTATATTGTAGCTTTGCTGAAGTTATATTTTGGAATATAGTTTGGTTTCTTTAAGAAATTGTAGGATAATGCATACAATTAATGTCATGAAAGAGTTCTTTCATGTTGGTTGGTTGATTCTGTTTAGTGGTATATCTATAGGTTATTTAATGCTGAAATCTAAATATTTTGTCCACAATGGTATGCCTTCAACTACAATAATGTATTGTTGGTAATTTTACTATAAATATGTATTGCAGGTAATTTTTTTATATAAAAATGTATGGCTGGTATTTTGAATATAAAAATGTATTTTCTACTTTCATAGTGTTTTGTTTTGGGTTCACTATTTGCCCATAGCTGTGACCCTAACAGGTGCTACCACCCTGGATCATGGTATAGCTGGGAACAACAGCAATTAAGAGGTGGTTCCACACTCCACAAAACCTCCAATCTCCTGATTAGAGGCCTTGCTGCTGGATGTAGTTTATCATCATACCCAGGACTACCACAGAATAAATTATTAGAACAGAACTTACAGGTGCATCTAGCCATTTCAATAGTAAAATGATAAAATCTTATTGCCAATCTAGTACTGCACTTAAATTAACAAAGTCGAGGTATCAGAGAGCAAGGCTCATTAGAACAATTACCATGAAAATATTTATAGAAAAGGCATAAGGAAGGTAAGATGCCAGGTCAGGACCAATAACATCACAGATTCTTCATTGAATTTGGTCAAGAATCTCTGGATGCAGCAACTATATTGACTGCAGTAAGGAATTATAAGGGTGCAAGATAGATTCTGACCACAAAACATTGTCTAGTAAAGCAACTTTCCTAGCAGAAGATTTAGAAATTGATTCAATAAAAATAGAAAATTAAAAATAAAGCCAAACATTGACTCTTTGATTAAATAAAAGATGAAATATTCAAGTAGCAGAGAGAGAGAGAGAGAGGTAGAAAGAGAGAGGGGTGCTTAGAGGTATGTGAGGTGAGCAGAATCTGCACAAATGTTCAGCTGTCCACACAATCAAATGTAAGGCTTATTTTAAGAGAAAAATAGCTTTTGTTGACCAAAGGTCAATTCAACCAAATTGTCAGTGGAACTTTCCCAGACTGCAAAGACTAAGAATTAACCAAGAATCAGGTGCATGGATTTTATTTCAAAAAGATCAAAAATATTTTAAGTGAGTTCTGGGAAGAATTTATCTTGAAATTTTGATATTCATTCTTAAAAGATAAAGCAGAGTCAATATTTAAACATTATCATATTGTGGCAAAATATTCAATTATACTGTCTTTACAAATATATGGTTCCATCAACGTCACAGCGTCAATTAAGAACTCCAGATGTTTTTGATAAAAAACAGGAAATTAAATGATTTTCTTCTAAGCTGACAGCATTCCTCGTAGTGAGACAGTGTGTATGTATGGAGAGGGGATATACACATATATACATGCATGCTAACAAAAGCACACAAAAATGGAAATAGATCTAAGAACACACAGGGGCCATTAAAAGATAAGCATGCCGATAACTACTCCATCATTTCTCAAACCAATCTTAATTGTTTTATAACCCTTCATGCAGAACTTTTCACTGCCAGTTCAAGAAAGACGTTTGGATCACTAACACAAAAAAAGAGAATGTCTCATATGGAGAATATTTAACATCAAAAAACAAAGAAAAATATTATTTTTAATATGTGGAAATCTCCACCTTTTGCCTGATGATGATTGCGAGACAAGAAACACATGTAGCAAAATTATGGATAATAAAACATAATATTTTTTTAAAAATCCACATTACAACTAAAATCGTTTGCAGTTTCTCTCTTCTTTTTAATATATATATATATATATATATATATATATATATATATATATATATATATATATATCTTTTAATATAAATCTCTTCAAAGAAAAAATGATTTGTGGATGATCTAAATGTATCAAACATTGTAGAAATGCAATGTTATTTTCACAATATTCCTTGTGCAATTATTTCCCAATGCACATGTATAACAGACTCTCTGATGATATATATTTATAATAAATATTTGTCTATCATTTCTCTTGCTCTCCAGTAGTAGGTTTGTTTTGCAGGCACTAAAATATCTACAAGCCATTTTTTACCACCCATTGGAGGCCCTTTTCAAGATCAGTTGCCAAGTTTACTTAGCAGCAATTACAATAAAACTGACAAAGACACGAGTAAATGATAGTGTCATCTGCATAAATACGTAATTGGGAACTGATGACATCAGAGAAATCATTGATGAAGATCAGAAACAGGGTGGGTCCAAGTATAGAGCCCCTTAGTATAAAAGAACTTGAAAGAACGACTGTTCAACATGACCTTCATTATACAATTTGTTAGAAATGATTTGATTAAGTCAAATATTTGCCCAGTGACACGTAGCCATTGAGTTTGCGTTGAAGGCCAGCATGCCAGACTCTGTTGAATGTTGTCAAGATATCTAGAGCCGCAGCCTGAGCTTTGCTATTCTTATCTAAATTCAGTGATGTCTTCAATGTGTTGACTGTAGACCTGGTGAAACAGAAGCCATTTGTTTGTCCAAAAGGAGGTTGTGTAAAGTAAGGATACATATTTATGATAGACATTTGTCTATCTATGGTGATACATATTTATGTCGTCCTGGGTAAGACATTAAACTACGTCCAGCAGCAAGGCCACTGATCAGGAGGTTTTGAGGATGGTGGAACCACCACTTAATTGCTGGTGTTCCCAGGTCCACCCTGACCGAGGGTGTTAGCACCTGTTAGGGTCCCAGCTATGGGCAAATAATTAACTATTACCAGCAATACTTTTTTGAAAAAAATTATTACCAGCAATACAATTTTCAAGGAAATATATTGCAAGAAACAGATTTTGACAAAACAAAATATTAACAACAATAAACAAATTTTGTCGGCATTAAATAACCCATTGAGGTTGATAAATAAAAAATAAACCCAACCAATCTAAACCAAAGAATACATATTTTATTCATACAAATCTATCCTAAAAATGTTGTTGGCATTAAATAATCCATTGAGGTTGATATGCCGTTAAATAAACCAAACCAAACCAAACATATTTATGATAGTCATTTGTAATGAATTCATGCAAACTGATTTTTTTTGCTGTAAATCATTGACAGTGTTATAACTCAGTGAATGAAAAATGGTTTATAGAATTATGGGTGAGGAACCATAAAATTTTGTTGGTCACTGACAATAGGTATAGAATGTGCAAATTGTTATGAGCATAGAAAACAAAATCAACAGGCTTTTTTTTTTATTCCTATAGTTCACCCATTACAAGGCCCAAGAGCCACTCAAGATAGAGGATTACTGAACATGGCGTCTGATATGAAATTACATAAAATCTGTTGCACTCACACTAATGACTTTACAATTGAAGGCATGAATCCATTGCTTCTTCCTCTAGCTGTGAATAAAATAGCAGAGTAGCCTGGGTTCATTAGCTTTGTCAACCAGTCTAAGAGGAGAACTCTGAAATCAAACTAACTGGGCAAGAGATTGGCAATTTCAATTCTATTTACTATTGAAATCAAAGCAGCATCACAAAGTATAATACAGTTTTATGTTTCACAAGATATCTATAGGAGTAAATAATGAAGAGAAAACCTTAAGAGTATAGACTATCAAAATCAAACCTTGCAGGCCTCAGATGAACACGAGAAAAATTCTATTAGATAATTGTCCTTTTTTTAACTGGAAAGGCAAGGATTCAACAACTGAATAAAGAAAAAAATGAACATCATGATAATTAAAATAAGAAAAACACTTTACTTAATTTTTCGTTTGTTTCTACAAAGTCCAAAAGCCAAAATGCATCAACACTTGAGAATGACATACCTACTGATACAAACACAAATTTAAAAAGTTATTTATATATGTATATATATATATATATATATATATATATATATATATATATGAAGAAATATAGTCTTAAGATGCGCTATATTTATAGGATAAAGTGCTCAATGTCAGAGATAGAGCGTGTGTAAATATAAAAGTGAACATAGAAGTCAACACTTAGAGGCGACAGTCTGTTTCATGCTATATGCAATCATCAGGCCTGAAGTCTGCAACCTAATAATGAAAAAACATTTTAAACAACAAATGTTTTTTTTAACATAATCTCTTTTCTTGTCAATGTATTTAATTCAATAGTGAATATTAATCACATAGACTTAATATATGGCTCTCTACAAGTTCCAGTTCTTAGCAATGTTTTTTTTTTATTTACTATCCTGCCCCATCCCTGTTCTGCCATCCATTTACACAAGTTTGTTTGGTAGGTTACCCACTGTTTCTATCCGACCTTCTTGCCTTCAAGATGTCCTGTGGATGTCAAATTCTCCAAGCCCTCATTCCTCCTTATGTATCCCCAAAATATCAACTGTCAGGCTATAAACTCATTGATCCATCCCTTTGTGCATGTGTGTGTGTGATGCTATAGTTTCAGTAGCAAAGAAATTTTTATATAACTAGGGCAAAAGGGCTTCAACTGTCCTGATATTTCCCTACAGCTGAAAGATTCATGCCTTTATCAAGAGCACTAGTGCAAAGTGAATGCAAACTGACTCTGCTGGAGTTTGAATTTGATTTGCCATTTTCATTTTCCATGGCTGTTAACCAGTGTTTCTTAACTATTTTAAACAATGGCACACCTTAGGAGCAAATGAAAAAATATTGCAGTTCACTTAGCAAAATTTTTAAATGTTATGAAAAAAAAACAATAGATTTAAACAATTGAAAGAATATTAAATCAAATGCTCAATGCTACACATTGGAAACTTTGAAAATATTAATTCATAATTCAATTTAACTTTTTAAAAATGTTGAATTAAACAAAGAATGTTGAATACGATTATATGAAAAAAAGGTTAATATTCATTTATTCAAATAAAGGTAAATTTAAAAAAAAGTTAAATTAAAAAAACAATAATACTTTTTAAAAAATGAATATTAAAACTATTTAAAATAACATAATCGAAAAATAGTGAAAAAAATTATTTGAAAAAATTTAATATTTATTCATAGATTCAAATACTAACACTGTATCATTACTACTTCCACACACACACACACATACATATTACATACACACACACATATATATATTACACACACACATATATATATATATATTACACACACACACATATATATATATTACACACACACATATATATTACACACACACACACACACACACACATATGCTGTGACAATATTTTGTGGCACACTTAAGAGGATCATGTGACACAGCAGTTGAGAAGTATTGAATTACGCCATCACACATCCAGATTTTTAATCAAGATGCATAAAAATTAATTTACAAATGGACTAGAAACTTGTTTTAAGCAACTTATTTCAATACAACTGTGCCAGACTTTGCTGTTTCTAACAATAAACATCACTTAATTGTTGTCTATAAGCAAAGTAATGAATAGCATCTTGCAAAGAATTTCTTGTCAATAACAGAAAAGATTTCTTTTTCGGTTTCCACTAATTTCATCTTTTATCCCCCCCCCCCCATCTCAACCGGTTTCCATTTGTTATTGTGTATATTCTCTAAGAACAAAAAAAAAAACAAAAACAGTGAATACTTGCGTGTACCAATTGGAGAACTGATTGCACAAGAAACCAAAGATTAGTAACCAAAAAACTTCAGAAAAACTCAAATGGACATCCCAGTTATGTCTCTCTTACAGACAGACACACATTTCTTAAAATGTAATATAGGATCGTCATGTTGGATATGTTGTAGACAAGAAAAAAATAATCTATTTTCTACATTGAAATTTAGGGCAGCGATTAGATTGGAGATTGAATCAGATTGCATTTATGATTAAGAATAGAAACCAACATTTTTGAGTTTCTGATTAAGTAAAAGTTCAGCTTTAAAGAAACATTTATTTGAAATACTGTGTAATAGGAAATCATAATGGCATTATTTTGAACAAATCAATACATTATTAAAAATATTTTATATATTTATATTTTGTCCAGATCTTTCTAGAATATATTTTTTTTTTTTCAAGCATTTACTAGAGATTACATTGATCCATTTTAATAGTGATGTCTAAGAAGCCAGGTGAAATGAATGCAAACTCCATCGAACAACCAGCTTAATGCCCCTCATAACAAAACTTAGTCAAATTCTAATGAATAGAGCGCAGAATAAGACCTGAAATAGGACCAGAGCAGTGTGGTTTTATTGAAGACACTGGAACAAGGAATGCAATATTTATACTCAGAATGATATAAAAAAGAATAATAGAAATGCAAAAGGATAGACAGGGTGCCATGGATAAATTGTCTAAATGGCACAAAAATGAAAATAACACTGACATCTCATTTTAACAGATACACCGGGTGCGATGGATAAATTGTCGTCTAAATGACACAGAAATGAAATTAACATTGATATTTTATTAGACCAACCTAATATTTTAACAGAGATATTTAACACAATTACACAAAAATATATTGAAATACTAAAGAGTAAATTTATTCAATTGCCACTGGCTTCAAATGTGTTTGGAATCTCCTGCATCTCTTCTGGACGGTCTCCTTGTTTAAGTTGGTGAATGCTGCTATAATCCTTGCCTTCAATTCATCTTTGGTGTTACAGGGAGTTTTGTTGGTCTCTTGCTCAACTGTACTCCACACATAATAATCAAGGGGGTATAATCAACTGGGTTCTCCTGCTTGTGTGGCATGGTGTAGAGTCCTGTTGCCAGATCATAGGGTCTTCCAGCAACTACCCTCATGACCCAGGGCATGTTGAATTTGAGCCCCTGTAGGAAGAAGAATGGAGGCATAATGTTGTCATTGCTAGTGATCACTCCAAATACCTTCATAATCACCATTAGACTCATCCAACTCTTTCTGAATTCTCCGCACTTTCCTCAGATTGACACCCAAACACTCTGAAATGTTCTTATTGGAGCTTCTGGCATGAACGAAAGAGGAGTACAGCATGCCATTTTCAAATGGAGTGAATTGTGTCATGGTGCTCTTTTCTCATAGATGGTGCCCAACTGACCCTACTATACTGTGTGCAAAATCAAATACAAACAATGCGCATATGTGAAATTAAAAATATAAAATGGCAAAAATATGCCCACTGCACCCTATATATCCTTGTTTTATAGATAATGTAAAAGCATTTAATAAAAGTACATCACAAAGAATTGCTTGAACTTTTAGGTAAGCTTCATTTGGGAAGGATAGTTGAATAACCCAGAACATATAATGGGAGCTGACAACCTACATGAGGATAGAAAATGAATAGAAAGGGTTCTAAGACAAGGACGTGTCTTCTCATCAGACTTATTCAACCATTACAATGTAGCAATCCTGAGAGAATCAGAAGTCCTATCAGGATTTATTATTGGCAGCCACAATTTTAATAACACAAGATACACAGATGACACAGTGTTGATAACAGACAAAGAAAGGAAACTACAGGAACTCTTACAAAAGGTAGTAAAAGAAATGGAGAAGAAAGGACTAAACATCAATTGTAAGAAGCTAGAATGTATGGTTGTCACCAAAAGCCCAATGTATGAATTATAAATTAGAGATTCCAAATGAAGCAAGTACAAAAATTTAAATGTCTAGAAAATGTTTTACCATAGGACAGAAAATGCAAAATCAAAATCCAAAGAGAAAATAGGTAGAGAAAAATGCCCCCTAAAAAATAAGTCAAATATTAAGAAACTAGAAAATTTCATTACAAATAAAAGAAAAGAGTACTGAATATCGCACCCCTCTCAATATGGCAGTGAAGACTGGACAATCTCCTTATAGATAAAGAAGAGACTTGAAGCAACAAAAATATGGTTCTACAGAAGGATTCTGAGAATACCATGGATTGAATATGTGAGCATTTCCTACCTTCTCTTGCTTCCATTATATCACACACTGCATTCATTTTAATCATTTTAACAATAACCCTCTCAAACCTTGTACTGGATGAACTTTAGCATAAATCTATTAATAGTAATCATAAATTGGTTGTGCAAGTAGTCTACCAGTTATTGGTACAGAAAATAGAATTGGTAATCCGAGTTCAAATTTTTGCCTAATCTATTGCGTTTACTTTCATAGAGGCATGAATCTATCACTTTTTGTCCCTCTAGTTATGGGTTAAATAGCCCTGTAGACTAGGATCTCTAGCGTTGGAACAGAACAATTCTGAATTTAAAACAATGAAGAAGGCAACCATCTTTCCCAAAATGTTATGGTAATTTGCAGATGGTAAAGAAAAAGAAGCTGTGGAGAGCCATGATCGCCAACATCTTGAAGAAAGATGGCATTAAAAAATAAATTAATCTTGAAAACACAATAAAACTGTTCATTATCGAAAAGGACCGATTTCCTTTTACATATTAAAACTTTTTGATCAGTGTTAAAAGTTGATCTGTATTTGAAATATTGACACCTCGAGATTAAATATTGCATTTGTATCTTAGCCATTGTAACTTAACATTAAAATGTTTTCATTTGTAAAGAAAATTAATTATAGAACATTAGTTGAGAGGAATAATTGATTTTTTTCTGTTTTTGTCGTTCACAAGAAAAACATTTGCAGATTAAAATTCATGATGAAGCAAAGGTTAAGTGTGAAACACAGAACTTCATGGCAGGCACATTAAATACATAAAGACTAGTTTGAAGGGGAAAAAAGAAAGAAAAAAAAAAAAAAAAGAGAGTTAAATTTGGCCCAAAATGGAGTATAGCTTCTATACCTGTGCCTTGTCTGTTGAAACCCTCACTTTCCAATTTTGACAGAATTCAAAATCATTCACATGGTCATGTGTGTCTGTGTGGCGGGAGGAGATATATTTTCTATTGTGCAAACCTCTTTTTCCTCACATATGCGACATTACAAGCCTATTACTACTCTATCAGTATTTCCATGGCAAATGTTTAGATTAGTTCCATTCTTTAGTTCCACCAGACTGGACTAGTTTAAACCATGTCACTTCCACAGAATCAAATCATCCTCATTTCCCCTATATTCCAAATGTAAGGAGAAAGTTCCACTTAGACAGCTCCTCCCCCAAAGAACTGCTATATTGTGGAAATGACTCCTGTGTAGATGCTTCCCTGAACACTACAATCTTAACCTCTTCAATATTTATCATATGATCCATTGCTAAAGATGCTAGGAAAATAGTTGGCTCACTGTGCTGCTTCAGCAAGTACCTCACTCCTTTTGCTGTCTTGTACGTTTACAAGAACCAGATCATGTCGAAAATGGAGTACTGTTGCCATATATAGGAAGAAGTTACCCAATTTTCAATTTCCACTCTTGATAGCATCCAAAAGCATCTCTGCATCCTTGTAGTTGACTAATTATTTTTCAAACTGCAACCCTTTTCTCACAGATGAGACATCACTAACATCTCACTGCTCTATCGCTATTCCCATGGTGAGGGTCCAAATGAACTACACTCCTTAGTTCCATCATTGTTAACCTTCACGGCTAAGACATGCCCCACCACACCCATTGTAGGAAACTATCCTCATTGCCTCTGTATTACGTTAGTGAACAAGCAGCTTCTTCCCACAAACTGCTGCCTTGTGGAACTGACTCCAAAGAGGTTTCTTCTCCGATCACTATAATCTTAACCTGTTCTGTTCAATTGTAGGGTTAATTGTTATCTTCCACATATATCCACATAATTCTGTACCTCTTACTCTGTAACACTTTACCTCAAGTAACCCCAGAGCCTTGTACAAGGTGAATACAAATGTAAAAAAAAAAAAAAAATATATATATATATACAATCCATCACTAAAGTTGCAGGAAAAAAGGTTGATTTGTTGTGCTGATCCAGTAAATATTTAACTCCCTTTACTAAACTATCTTTACAAGTGCCAGATCAGAGCAAAAATGGAAAACTGCTGACCAGCCATCACTTGCAAGTTTTGATAGAGTTCAAAAGCATCTACACCGGCCTGTTGGCAATTATTTTCTACTCTACAATCACTTTGACACAAAATGTCCTAGGTCTCTTGCCACTCAGAGTTATTTCCATAGTAAGTGTTCTGATGAGCATCACTTCCTTGGTTCATTCAACCCTGACCTTTGCAGTTGGGACCCACCATGCAGATGAATCATCCTTATCCCCTTCATATCCCATTAATAAGAAATAAATTCCACTCAGCTTCAGCATAAGAATTGTTGCTTTGTGGAACAGACACCCAGTAGGATTTTTTTCCAATCACTACAATCTTGACCTCTTCAAGTCTAAGGTTAACCATTATCATTCCTGCATAGCCTCATGAACTTCACCAGCCCTGACCTTTACTACTGGGACCTGCCATGCCATATACATAAGCGGGAATTATCCACATTCCTTTCGCATTCCTATAGTAAGAAGTAAGTTCCATTCAGACAGCTTCTTCCCAAGAATGGCTGCTTTGTGGAACAGACTCCCAAGTGGATGTTTTCTCAATCACTACAATCTTGAATTCTTCAAGTCTAGGCTTAAACATTACCTTTCCTACATAATCTCATGAACTTCACATCTTGCCCCTTTTTTACACTCATACCACCCTACATATTAACACGTTACCCTGAGTGGCTCTTGGGCCTTGTATTTGGTGAACATTAGCATAAAATAAAAGAAAGAAAACTTGTGTAAACCTTTTATCAGGTCATTAGGACATAAAGAAGAAAAATGTATATTGTACATGTTAAGTAGTTACCTGCTTCAGGTAGAAGTAACCATTATATATGGATTATATACACATAAAAAAATAATGTTTTAGTAACAGCTGCCACCTACTATAAGAAAGATTCATAAACTCTAATTAGTGTCATGTAATTAACCATGGAACACATCAGCTGAACAGAATGGGTGAACCAAATGAAAGATAAAATTTTGTGACATTAATAAGGAAATTTTAAAATCCAGAAAGTGTTGATGATAACCATCATTCTGAATGAATATTTCGAATAATGATTAAGAGCAAAACAGAATCCACCCCACTCTGATTGGTCAAAAATATGAATAGTCAGAAGAAAAAATGAAACAAATCCTGATTGGTCAGAATTCTAATAGAGAATTGAATAAACAGGTAATTTTCAGTATGCCCATGTTGCTACCGAATGTGACACGGTCAAGATTTAAAGTGGGTTTAACGGCAATACCATGGGAAAATTGACTGAGCTCCCTCAGCAATTTTGGGGAAACCTCAGGCACTGGGCAATAAACCCAGCCCTCTCCCAAAGGATCTCATTTGCATAGGCACAAATATCATTTACACATAGCCCAAAATAAACGGTTTGATTCAAAATTCCAATAGATATCACCAAAAGAAGGCTGGAGCATGCAACAGCTGAAATGTGAATATGATAATAAAGATGAGGATAACAGTCCAAACAATGTAAATAGTTACAATACCTCATCTGAGAAATAGAGACAAATGTTGAAGATGAATATGGCAATAAAGATGAGGACAACAATGTAAATAGTGTAAATAGTTACAATACCTCATCTGAGAAATAGAGACAGATGTTGAAGGTGAATATGGCAATAAAGATGAGGACAACAGTCCAAACAATGTAAATAGTGTAAATAGTTACAATACCTCATCTGAGAAATAGAGACAGATGTTGAAGGTGAATATGACAATAAAGATGAGGACAACAGTCCAAACAATGTAACTAGTATAAATAGTTACAATACCTCATCTGAGAAATAGAGACAGATGTTGAAGGTGAATATGGCAATAAAGATGAGGACAACAGTCTAAATAGTGTAAATAATTACAATATCTCAGAAATATAGACAGAGACACAAATATTGTTTACGATTCTTACAATCATGTGGGAGCTACACCAGAAATGCTAGTCAAAAAATGATCACTTTCAGTTGGGCCCATAAGAGAGAAAGTCTGATGTCATGAAGGCCCAAAACTTTCTATGACCCCAGAATAGATGTCACTGGGGAAGCATTTTGGTGCACAATATCTGTATAAAATGAATGTCTTTGCCATCCCAGAAAGAAGGAATCAAATTCTGGCTGTAGAAAAAAAGAAACCCGATCAGGGCATGAAGTATTGCTGCTATATATGGTCTGGTGCCCCTTCTGTTTGCCTCGGGGTTCTTGATAGGCTCCAGAGGCAGATATGCAATGTAGTTGGCCCTGCTCTGGCGTCTCGTCTACAGTCACTTTCTCACAGATGCGCCGTCGCCTCCCTCTGTCTGTTCTACAAATACTTTCATGGAAATTGCTCCGAGGAGCTGCATTCGCTGGTTCCCAGACATCATGAGTTCCAGCGCCTTACGAGGCTGGCATCCCGCTCTCACCCCTTCACTGTTGAAACTCCTAAATGTAGCCATCTCTTCTACTCTAATAGCTTCATGTCTCGCACCTCTCGCCTGTGGAACTCCCTTCCCTTTTCCTGTTTCCATGTGAGCTATAATCTCCAGCTATTCAAGTGTAATGTCAATCAACATCTCCAGTTGCCTTGATCTATCCACTACCCTCATCCTTTCTTCTATCACTCCTATCTGATCTTGCTCTAAATTTTCTGTAACCCCTTGCATCCTAGTGGCTTCCTGCCTTGCTTGGACTGAAATGCTTAAAAAAAAATAAAGGACAGCAGTTTGGAGTCACATTCTCACAACTAAAACAATTTGATAAAGATCCACCTGGAAGGAGTGAAAATTATTTTGTACTCTCAAAGCAAAAATGATGGATATTCAGCTCATCCTTCCTCCAAACACAAGACTGTAGCCTAATTTGTTAAAACTGGCTTTGCAACACTGAAAATATTAAAATGTAAAATAACCAGAAATAAGAGTGGAATCTTGCAACACCAATATAGCATAATGGATCTTGAAAATAAATCTTTTTTTTCAGAGGGTACAAATTTCTCTTTATCAAACTGACATATTGTAGTATTAAAATTATCATGTCAAAAGATATGGGTGCTCCTCCCAAATTTTAGATGACCAGAGCCCATCAGCAGATTTTTTCCTCTGACTGGGCTCTAGTGGGGGGAAAAACTGGCTGGTCACATTCAAAGGCTCAAAAACCAAACTAGTGATATTCCATCATCACTGAGCAGACCCTGAATTTTACCTATTGCAATAAACAGTTGGTCTCTCAGGCAGAGTCCCATGCCTTGAGAATCTATTGGTCTATTGGGACTTAAGCTCAATCCAGACATCGTAGAACATGTACATACAATCCATCAGTAAAGATACTCAGTTCCCTGTACCACTCCAGTAAGTACCTGACTCCTTCAGCTATCCTCTACCATTACAAGAGCTAGATCAGGCCGAAAATGGAGTACTACTGCCATACATAGGCAGGAACTGTCCAGCCTTCACTTTCCAGTCTTGATCAATTTCAAAAGGATCTCCACATCCTTGGGGGTGATGAATTATTTTCCACCTTACAACCCCTTTCCCAGAGAGAAAACGTCACAAGCTCCTTGCAACTGTCATTATTTTCATGGAAAGTGTTCAAACAAACTACATTCCTTAGTTCTACCAGTTTTAGCCATCATGGCTAAAACTCAGCATGCCATGCACATTGTAGCAAAGCACTTTTGTTCCCTTTTTATTCTATTGGTAAGATGTAAGTCCAACCTGAGTAGCTTCTTCCCATAAACTGCTGCTTTGTGCGACCAACTCCCAGCATTCTCACTTGGGAAATAACAAAAGATTTTATTTTAAAAGTGGCTCAATAAGTCTCTCACCTGAAATATAGTTATTGGCTGATTTTATTTTTAATCATTTCACCTCCAAACAAGGCAACAAAGCCACTAACATACAGATGAGGTTACTGAGTGTGAAAGAATATAAGAAAAATATTATTAAGAAGCAAAAATAAAAGAATAAGAATTAAGAAAACAGACAGTAAACATTGACATTACATTTAAATTTTTGAAGATCAAGCTTGACTGGAAAGCAAAAAGCCAAAAGAGAGTTCCACATGTGAGAAGTGCAAGAGAAGAAATTGTTAGCAAAGAACTTACAGTTACATCTCACCATTTCAACTGCAAAATGATGAGACATTGCTACCAATCATATACTGCACTTAAATTCATAAAGTCCAGGTAACGCAGAGGCAAGTAATTTATTTTGTTTTAATATAAAAATGTGACACAAGGCCAAAAGGAGTGGGGGGAAGGTGGGTCTTCAATGTGTCTTATCTTAAACTTGGTTAACCACAATTATTGACCCAAACATACCACAGTATTCCTTACACCAAACCAACACATTCTTACATACTATTCTTACTACAGCTACCATAAAACTTCAAAGACTCTATGAAGTCCTAACTAGTCCCCATATGTACAATTTGTCATAGAGGAAAGTTCATCAGAACAATTACCATGAAAGTATTTATAGAAAAGGCACAGGGAAACTATGTTCCTGGGGTGAGAAAGTGACTGAAGCCAAGGTGTCAGGTCAGGACCAATAATATGACAGATTCTTCTCTGTATTTTATCAAGAAACTCTAGATGTGGCAGCAATATTGACAAATAGACAAATAGTAGATTTATAAATATGTAAGATTGATTAGGGTGAAAAATTGTCTAGAACAATGCAGAGAACTAACTTTTCGAGCAGCAGACCTAGCAATTTATTCAATATAATCTTTCCACTTCATATCAGTGGAAAATGTTAGTCTGAGAATGTTCAATGAATCACTCTCCTGGAGGTTGGCATTAGCCATGTTGATGGAAAGCAGAAAGAGTTTTCTCAGACGATTAAGAGAGAGCAGTTTCGTTTTGTAGCTATTAAAATTAACAAGCCATTCCCTGCTCCAGTTAACAATAGAATGCAGGTTATTTTTTAGATCAGTTACTAATTTAATGCTATTGAACTGATCAGACTTAATATTAAGACATGAGTAAATTGTTGTGTCATCTGCATGGATACTGAGTTGACAGTTGATCTGAAATTGTCATTGTATGATGTTCAATGGAAGACATGAAAAACAAATCTATATATTAGTGCAGTGGTTCTAAATATTGTCACAGTATATATATATATATATATATATATATATATATATATTTGTGTGAGGTGGAGGTAAGTAGTAATGGTACAGCATTAGTATTTGAATAAATTAATAAATATTAAACTTTTATTTAAATTAAATCTTTTCATTATTCTTTGATTATGTTATTTTAAATACTTTGTTTTAATATTCATTAGGAAGAAATGAGGGTTTGCTTATCGTACATTCTACCAAACATTGAAGAAATCGCAAAAAAACAAACAAAACACCAGGCACTAAATAAGCTGCACAAATAGTTAAATAGAAACATTGAAATTAAGTAAGCTCATATTTGGGTGTGTATTTTTTTAAAAAACTATGGTTTTATTTCATAACATTTAAATGTATACCCTTTAAAAATTTTGCTAAGTGTGCCACAATATTTTCATTTGCTCCTAGGTGTGTCATTGCTTAAAATGGTTGAGAGATACTGTATTAGTGAGTAAATCAATGAGAAAATGAAAAAAAATTCCTACATTATGTGTTTCTCACCTGAGGAAGAATAATAATGGTTTTATTAATGGTGTGTGTGTGTGTGTGTGTGCATATAAGTTAGTATGTATACAATTGTGAAGAAAATTATTCACCCCTACTGAATATTTGCATATTTTCTAAGGAAATGCGAATATTTGCAAGTACTTATTGGATTCAACATAAATAGTTGATTCCACATTTAGTTTTGAATAATTCATGAAATTTTTAGAAGTTTTGATCTATTATATTCATAGTTATAGATTTTTCTAAAAATTGGTGCAGTCCAAAGTTATTCAAATCACCCCCCCCCTACGCCCACACACACGCATTTATGGAAATTATGAAATAATATTGCCCTATGGCAATTGTAATGTTTTTTTCTTAATTCGGCATTTAATACAAACACTTTTTGAAAATGAAATAGTATTGATTCTATAACATTCTAAAAGGTAATGAAGAAGACAATGTGTGAGTGTCGTGTACCGTGATAACTCATTCATTCTGCAATTATGGCAAAGATGGCTGAATTTGACAAGAACCTATGAATGAAGATAGTTGATGCGTACAAACAAGGTGATAGATATACAACACTTCCCAAGCATTTAAATGTTCCTAAATCAACAATTCGTAGCATTATCAAGAAGTACGACAAGATTTATTGTGTTGAGAATAAATTAAGGACTCGCAGAAAATGGTTAATTTCTGAGAGAATGGAAAAGAAAATTGTTAGAGATGTCTCAAAAAATTTTCACTTAATGACAAAGGACATTGCCAATGATGTAAAGACCTCAGGGTGGAATGTGTTGACAAAGACAGTCATGAGATTGTTTCATCAAGGAGGAGTTTGAGCTTGTCACCCAAGGGAAACTCTCTTGCTTAAGGCTAAACACCTAAAATGAAGATTAGCTTCTGCTAGAAGCCATCTAAAAGATGGGAGTAAATATTAAAACTCCGTTTTATGGTCAGATGAAACCAAACAAGAATTATTTGGTCACATGAACTCTTGTTATGTATGGAGGAAAGTGAATGAATCTCACAAACCAAAAAATACCCTCCTTACAATTAAGCACAGTAGTGGGACCATTCTCCTCTGGGGATGTTTTGCTGCTTCTGAACCAGGAGAACTACTGAGAGTACAGGGAACCATGAATAAAGAGCAGTATTTGGCTATTCTTAAAAATAATATAAAACAAAGTGCACAAAAGCTGTCTTTGGGGCATCAGTTGATGTTCCAACATGATGATGAGCAGAAACACATGGCATGAATTGTTACAAAATACTTAGATGGCAGCAAAATTAAGGTATTGACATACCCTGCATAAAGTCCTGACCTAAACCCCATTAAAAATTTATGAGCATATTTGAAGAAAAAAGTAAGAGAAAGAAATCCTTCAAATTTGGAGGAACTAGAAGCAATGAAGAATGAAGCAAAATACCTAGCAGTGTGTGTAGTGATCTTGTAAGGAATTATCAAAAATGATTAAAGGCAATAATCACGAATAAAGGTTATGCAGTTGATTATTGAGGCAAAAGGGCCAATAATTTTGTCCTATGTTAAATGTTTTTTTGTGTTTTTTGTATTATTGTTTGATATTAAAATAAAAACTTGCTTTTGGCATCACTACACATTCTTTCAAATCCATTATTTCATCATTTGTGAAAAAATGCACATGGAGTTTCCATGAAACTTTGGCGTCTTACAGTTTTATTTGTAATTATGGAAGTGGGGTCGGGGGATAATTCTGTCCACAACTATGTATCATGAAATAAAAAAAACAACATTTTAACTGATTCTAAATATTGTTACACTTTTAACAAAACTAACAAAAATTGGAAATTTATGATTAGCATTTGTAGCAAAGAATACAAATGAGATCTGACAATAATTTAAATAGATTTATTGAACATCTGCCCCTCAAGAGCTGATGCGAATCTCTGTATTTGGTCAAGAAGGAAATTTTCAAACCAATTTAATTAAAACTGAAACGAAATGGACAATTATATTGACTATTGATATTTTCTTAAATTTATGAAACCTTAATAGACTAGCCAAAAATTGCTTGATTTTAAAGAATCAATTGATATTTCTAGAATAACAGTCTTCATATGTGCTATAGACTTTTGGCAACCTTGGATTCCTGCAACTGATAATTCTCGACTGTTTTCAATGACCTTCAATGAAAATATTGTTAATAGAAAGAAGAATGTTTTTTGATTTACCATTGATTCTTGTTGCTAATAGAATGGCATCCTGTTGTCTTTGCACTTGTTCTCTGAAGTTGAGAAATGTTTAAAAGCCCTTTATTGCTTATTTAGAAAGATTCATGGCTAATAGATCAGAATTTATTGGATTAACATTCTGTATACAGTAAAAATAAAGCTTAAAAGTCCTTTTTCCATTTCCAATATTTACAGAGACGCAAGAAAAAAATTCCAATAAGAAATATAAGGGAAAATAAAGAATCAAGTTTATTATTTGAGATGGTGTCAGAAGACATTTCTTAAAACACGTTATGGAGACTGCTGCCAGACAAATTGACTCACATAACAGTGACACTAATCAATAATCAGACAGACACGGAAACACAGACTGTCTTTGAGTACACTGATTCCAGTGAATACAGATAACAATAAAAAAAAAATAAAAAAATGAAAAACATTGACGGTGGCGGATGAGAGGATTTTAATAAACAAAACTAAAAGTTTAAGCATTGCATAGCCAGACATATTCAATACTCTAGCGGTTAACTCTGATTAGACGAAATATTGAATTGAGTAGACAGAAAGAAAGGAATAAGAAGTCTTTTGGCTGAGTCTGGCAAACAGACCTTTGACAAATGCACATTATACAATAATCTGGTTTGAGACAGGGTAAAAGAGACATTGTTATCATTGTAAAGTTGTCTGTCAGCTCCAAGGGACAAAGATTAGAAACAAAGATTTATGGCACATCAAATGCAATGTTCAAGCAAATCATTGTTCTTTTTTCATTAAAATAGATGCTTATAGGTTTTATTCCAATAAGAAATGTGTTTCAAATTTCCAACGTATTCATAGTCAACTTTAGTATACGAAAAAGAAATTGACAGAAGTTTACCTGACCAAAAGGTGACTGGAGAAAGCAAAGCTATTTAAACCTGTAAGGTATATGATTACCTTTCATCAAAGACAGAGTCAATAAGAAAAGGCATCAAGTCATTCATTTGTCAAAGAGATGCTACATAAGATAATTGAAACAAATTAGTAATGGAATGATACCCAATATTTTTACCGATTCTGATACAATTCCTGATACGGCTCTAAATTTTTGATTCCTATACAATTTCTGAATCCGATACCTACAATGATTAAAATTCATTATTTTCAGACCCTACAATTGGTTTGGGAAACTTAATGAACTTCATACAATTATTAATAAAATATTTAGTAGAAAAATGAATACAGAAACGTATGAAATAAAGTTAGATATCTTTTATTTATTTACTAAATTTTGTGTTGGCCAAAATCCCAAAATGAAACAAGTTGGACTTTATTTACATTATTTGGACTATTGTCCTCATCTTTGTTGGCATATTTATTACAACATTTCAGCTGTTGTACACTTTGGCCTTCTTCAGATGGTTGAAATGTTGGACTGAACCCTTTATTTCACTCACTGGGGTAGACTGTTCTAGTTCCACGTGCCATGTTTAATGGATGTCAGTTATCTCCTGTTATTTCCCCTCTCAAAGTTCTCCACCACCTTAACCAGGTATTGAACTCACAACTCTTTGGGTCCTGTCACTGGATCTAACCAACGCCTTTATCCACTGTGCCATGTGTCCTTGAGTGAAATAAAGGGTTCAGTTCGACATTCCAACCACCTGAAGAAGGCTGGAGCATACAACGGCCGAAACGTAATAAATATGGCGACAAAGATGAGGACAATAGTTTGAATAATGTAAATAGTGTATATAATACAGCATCTCAGAAATATAGACAGATACCAATTTGGACTTGTTTTGTGGGATTTTCAGTGTCAAAAATAAATTTAGCATCCAAAATAAACATAGGAATAGAAGTCTAGATCATGATTTTCTGATAAATACAAGAAAGTTATGTAAAAACTGGGATATGGTGCCAAACACAGGTAATGATCAGTTTAACATATGAAAAGAACTGATTATATTTTCAATATCTTCCCAAGAATAATTTTCTTACATTTTACAAATTTCAATTGTTTTAATATTTGGGAAATTAACACAAGAAAAAAAATCATCTTGGACAATTTTTGCTATCATTATTAAAAGTTGGTATCAGGGAGGGTAGTTGTGGAAACAAAAAAAAAAGAAAAGAAAACAGACACAATATGGCAAAGTATTGTGTTAATTTGACAGAATTTTGTGTTATAAGGGCCCGAAATCCCCTGGAGATGATAAGTCATTTTGGGAAGAGAGTCAAGTTAAACCTGTCTTCTTTATCACATTGATTCAAAAAGATTCCATTGAATTTTTTTCTTAATTATTTCATCCAAAACAAGGCAATAAAGCCACTAAAATGCAAGGGGTTACTGAGTGTGAAAGAATATGAAAAAAGAAAAACATTATAAAAGAGAGAGAACAATAAAAGAACAAGAATTAAGAAGACAGTAGATAATGACTGATATTACACTTAAATATTTGAAGATCAAAGTTGTCTGGGAAGCAACAAGCCAGAAAAGAGTTCCACAAACAAGAATTGTGAGAGAAAAACAAACTGTTAGCATTGAACTTATAGTTACATCTAGCCATTTTACCTGTAACATGATGAGAACATGTTGCCAATCTAGTCCTGTTTTTCATAAAGTCTAGGTACCAAAGAGGAAAGCTCAACAGAACAATTACCATGAAAATATTTATAGAAAAGGAAGAGGGAAGCTATATTATGGCTTAAATTCATAAAGTCTAGGTACCAAAGAGGAAAGCTCATCAGAACAATTAGCATGAAAATATTTATAGAAAAGGCAGAGGGAAGCTATATTATGGCTTAAATTCATAAAGTCTATGTACCAAGTACCAAAGAGGACAGCTCATCAGAACAATTACCATGAAAATTTTTATAGAAAAGGCAGAGGGAAGCTATATTATGGCTTAAATTCATAATGTCTATGTACCAAAGAGGAAAGCTCATCAGAACAATTACCATGAAAATATTTATAGAAAAGGAAGAGGGAAGCTATATTATGGCTTAAATTCATAAAGTCTATGTACCAAAGAGGAAAGCTCATTAGAACAATTACCATGAAAATATTTATAGAAAAGGCAGAGGGAAGCTATATTATGGCCTAAATTCATAAAGTCTATGTACCAAAGAGGAAAGCTCATCAGAACAATTACCATGAAAATTTTTATAGAAAAGGCAGAGGGAAGCTATATTATGGCTTAAATTCATAAAGTCTAGGTACCAAAGAGGAAAGCTCATCAGAACAATTAGCATGAAAATATTTATAGAAAAGGCAGAGGGAAGCTATATTATGGCTTAAATTCATAAAGTCTATGTACCAAAGAGGACAGCTCATCAGAACAATTACCATGAAAATTTTTATAGAAAAGGCAGAGGGAAGCTATATTATGGCTTAAATTCATAAAGTCTAGGTACCAAAGAGGAAAGCTCATTAGAACAATTACCATGAAAATATTTATAGAAAAGGCAGAGGGAAGCTATATTATGGCTTAAATTCATAATGTCTAGGTACCAAAGAGGAAAGCTCATCAGAACAATTAGCATGAAAATATTCATAGAAAAGGAAGAGGGAAGCTATGTTATAGTGTTAGGAAAGTGAACAAAGGTAAGATGCCAGGTTAGGACCAATAACATTGCAGATTTTTCTTTATATTTTATCAGGAATCTTTCAATATATAGCAGAAGCACCAGACCAAAAGTAGCAGCAATATTCAATGCATGACTGAATGGTAAACTTACAAATGTGTAAGATAGATTCTGACAAGAAAAATTGTCTGGCACGACAAAGATCTAGCAATTGATTCACTATAATCTTTCCATTTCATGTGAGTGGAAAACATTTATCCGGGAAGATGTAATCTGTCATTCTTCTGGAGATTAGCATCAGCTAGACTAATGAAAGGCAAAAAAAAAAAATTTGTTTTTTTTTAAAAAAAAAAAAAAGATGATTGAAAGAGAACAGTTTTTTGTTTTGGATGTGTTAAAATTATCAAGGCAATCTTTGCTCCAGTTGACAACAGACTGTAGGTTATTTTTGTTTTTTAGAATAGCTGCCACTCTGACCTTATTGAACTGATCCTGTCAAACACCTTTGAGATATCTAATGAAATAGCCAGATCTTCACTATTTTTATATAAAGGTTGACAGACTCTTTCAGCAATAACCATTAATAGATCAGCAATTAATCTAGAGAAACAAAAGACATACTGCTTGTCTGAAAGAAGACACTGTGAAATGAGATGTTTAACCAATTTGGAGTTGATTAGAGCGTCTAGTATTTTGCCAAGAAGCAGTAGAAGGGCAATAGGCTAGTAGTTAGAAGGAACAGATGGTTTGTGCAAGTTCTTAAAGATTGGAACTACAGAAGTAGTTATATGTAGAAAATCAGGCAAAGATACTCCAGATGCATCAAGAGTAGAATTGGAAGAGAATTTACAAGCAAAACATTCTGCTTCATCAGCAGATGATATCATCTCAAATTGAGTGAAAAGAGGAAGGATAAGAGACTTACTCTGATTTAATTCACTATTACAAAGCCACCAGTCATTATGTGCACCAAACTTGTTAGAGGCTCTACATTGCCTCGTTCTGTCAGCAGACAAAGACTTAGGCAATTATTATGAGCAGATACAAAGAGGCATCTGTTGTAATTGAAATGATTATGCTGACATAGCTGGAAAAAGTGATTCCTGTAGGCTATGGTGGCTGAATAGGCAGCAAAGAGATGATTGTAGTTTCACCTGGTATTTCCAAGATGGTACAAAAGCATAGATGCTGGCTTTAACCCAATAAAAAAAAAACAGTGGAACAATTCTCAATAGGAATTTTAAATATATCAGTGCAAGGGGTGTTGTGAAGAAAATCACAAAATGAATCCCAATCAGTATGCTAGTAAAAGAAAGAAGCCTTGTAAATAGGAGGTTCTTTTCTAATAGACGACACAAAAGAAATATCAACAGATACTACAAAATAACCCAAAATATCTAAGAGTTCAGAGTTATGATGCTCGAAAAGAGCCAGGAGAGGAGGTCAGGAACAAATCAAGTAAAGAATGTTGATCAGAATTCTTAGGGAAGAAGTAGGAAAATTACTGAGAGACTGAGCATTAGAAAAATTGAAAGTCTGAATCCTGGCAATATCAGTAACATTAGACAGCTTAAGCCACTTGAGATGATGAGTATTAAAATCACCAAGCACAAAAATGTTTGCAGATGAATAATTAACTTCAAATGATCATAATTTGATAAACACTTGGAGTTAAGACAAAGTTAGACGAGTTCTGAAATGTCTACTTTCAGACTAGATATAGCACAAGTTTCTTGGGAAATGCTCCAAAAATGCTAAATGTCTGTTTGTGAGGCCACAGTGCCTCAGAAACAAAGTATATCATTTCTTTTTACTTATATTCTTAAATGTTGACTGATATCTATAAAATACTAAAACTCTAATTTTGTATGTATTTATGTTTGTTCCTGGGATACAGCTTAAATGATACATAATACCACAACCAATTTAAGACCATATTTCACCTTTGAACCCCTGCTGAGTGCAGTGCCAAATTTCATTAAAATTAGACAAGAGGTTCTTGAGCTAGGGCTGTTTTTCTGTTTTTATGGCATTTTTAATAGGAGATTCAATATTTGTTTTCAATACACATTCTTATATCAATCCGGGTATATAATCAAACATTTGCATATTATATTCCAACTATTATGTGTGAGGAGGAACGGTGGAGTAATGGATAGTGGCTCAGATTGAGGAATTGGAGAGCCGAGTTCAAATTCCAGTTAAATCCATTACATTCACTTATGTGCTAATACCCTTGGGAAAGGTACGAGTCCTCTTCTTCACCCCCAGCTATGGGTAAATAGCAGGACAGACTGGGTTCTATAGCCTTAGATGGCAATTGGTCTACCGGAGAAAGAAATGTGCCTCAATAGTAATGTATCAAAAGATACATGATCACCTAATCATGTATCATGCATGGCACATAACTGACTGACTGATTATGTGCATGAAAAATAATAAACATTTATAATACATTATAACAACATCATTAAACATATTTAAATATGCATAACACAACATATATTTATATAATTCACTACACTACATTAGAAATTTTTTTATAAACAAACATCTTGAATGTTTGGTAACTACTTGATAGGTGAAGATGCTATGTGGGTGTGTCATTGTAAAATGTAATCTGTATGGCTGAAAAATTGTGTCACATGACTTGATGGCAAATAAATAAATAGATGCATGCTAGTTTGCTGCCATTTCGAAATAAATTTGAGGAAGAAACATGTATATACAATAAAAATAAAATCATTATTAATCTATTATTGTATTTAAGTAATATTGTATAATGTGAGTGATAATAATTATTGCAATCACTTCTATAGCAAATACTAATTGAAATATGTGTAATTAATAAAATTTATAATATTGTCACCTCGTCATTTTATATCATGAATTGCTTTTTAATAGGAACCCAATCAATTTATGGATAGTCTAGTTTTAGTACAAAAATTCAAGGGGAGACGATAAATCCATAGCTTGATATATATTAGCTGAATTTTAATCTGAAATTTTCACTGGATAATCCTTAGTGTGCAGGATTAACAAGGAATTAATCTTTCTCCTTATTAATGCATTTATACAGAAAAAAATATTTCCGTAATTTTTTTTTTTTTTATCATTAGGCTATTGACTTACTAATGTACTTATTTAAATCTCATTAAAATTTTATGATCAAATCTAATGTCATACTTGTAGCATTCAGCTACCTGTCACCTCAGGGTTACAGGTGAGGCATCAAAAACACAACATACAAAAGAGGTTCATATTATACAGTGTTTTCTATAAGGAACATTCAAATGTACAAAGTGAATAACGACTTGAATTGTGTAAATCTCAAATTTCTTTTTATACTACTTGTTTAAGCAGATGGAATGAAGCCATTAATATAGGATGACCTCCAAAAACTGATATCACTTAAAATGAGAATATCTGAGTAAGTACATATCCCAAGCAAACAAAATTAAATAGGCTTCATGTTGAACAATAAAAGATTTATTTATCAAAATTCGAACAAGATATTCAAAAGGATGTGGATTTTATAACTGATTTCACAAAGCTTCACATTGTTCAATAAGTGCAGCACCTGTGATACGGCACAAGTCGGTAGTCCAGCTCCTGCCAAACACGTAGCATGTCTCGTGTAACATTCTCCAGTACCTCAGTGATTCCCCACTTAAGTTCCTCTAAGGTGGTAGGAAGAAGGGGGATATAGACCTGTCCTTTCACATAGTCACATAGAAAAAAAATCACAAGGTGCCAAGTCATGTTAACATGGTGACCATTTCAACAGCACAATGTCATTATGAATAGAATGCCCAATCCCTATTCCTGGGAGATTCTCATTCAGATAAGTTTGCATAGTCAACTTAGGTTTTACACATTTTGTTAAAATTTGAGATCATTTGAGCGAGAATTGGCTATGTTCTTAGATGACAAAATGATGTCAATTTTTGTGGATACCCTGTATTATCAAATTTTAATATTTAATAACTTAATATTTTAATTATATTTAATATTATCCAATTATGGTGACAGAATTTTAGTTTGTCACTGAAATTTGGCAAAAAGAAATCGGACTCTTTTTAAGATAATACAAATCAGGTTGGACAATTCCAATGTGTGAAAAAAAAAAAATTACCAATATTTTCCCATAGTTTTGGTTCTTGAATTAATCTTGTGTCAGGCCTATTTTATGAAGACCAAAATTTAGACAATAACTAATTGTAGGTCAGCCATTTCTAAGAGTGATTAATCAAGAGAATTGCATGGGATTGGATGACAAACCTAAAAACACATTTCTTATGAAGAATATTTATTTAATCATTAATGATTGACAAATAAACAAGCCACAGGAATATACAGATACTAATTGGTCTCTGGGTCGTGAAAAAAAAAAGAAATGCTTTTCCAGATAATAGTGAAATGAAATCAACAAGTATGTGTATATTTTAAGAATAATATACTTAGGCAGCAATCTTTAATTTATACATGTTTCATTAATCTTTAATTTATACATGTTTCATTAAATAGAGCTAGCAGAGGCACTACCTGAGAACTAATTTTGTCTAAATAAAAAAAACAATTTGTATTGATTAGTAAAATGACTAATGGAAGTAACCATGCATTAATTTACTATCAAACATTGATTTACCGGCGTTACTGCCATAGCGAGAATAAATATTCCATGAAAAATGGTTTATTTAACCTTTCATGACTTTCAAGGATGACCTAGGTCAACATTACATAGCTT
>OZ010609.1:78402843-78405343 GCA_963932145.1 Acanthosepion lycidas | reverse complement strand
CAGCAGCCAGTAAGTCATTCCTACTACAACTTCCTTATACATAAATAAAAGACTTTTTTCTCTCAAGCAGATACTACAAATTCCGTAAAAGCTTTTCCCTTTTACATTATTTAAGTCAGTTCATTAAAGAAGGCATCCAATTTTCATGCCCTCCAAAAAGCAGTAACAAAAAGATAGTTTTTCCCATGACAATGCTTTTATTTTAACTATACCTTGCTTATTTACAAGAATAATTTTATATAACATTCTAAAAAGTAATACAATTAAAACTAATGCAATGAAATATTTATCATTCACCAGTTTATGGAAAACAGTTTGTTATTCATAAATTTATGAATATAAAGAAATACTTTTTTTTTTCTATTTTATAAAGTTTGAATCAATTGGAAATTAGCTGATGTGTGCCAACCATTCCAATAAGTAACATAATAAATAGTATTATCAATTCTCAAGAACAAAGAAAATGTATAAATTCACTTTCAAATGTCTAGGTTTTATTCAGATTCTTATCATCACTTTTTAAAACACTAAACATTGGCAAAGAATGAAGGTAGTTAAAAAAGCAATGTTCTTTTTGGAAAATGGTCCTTTTGACATTACATCTTATTATTGCCACTTAAGTCCCTGTTTACCAAAATTTTTTATAAGATAATTAATTGCAAAACAAATTCAACTAACTTTATTTTTACAAACAGAAAAAGATTAAAGAGTTATTTATAAAATTTTATTTAGAACTCAGAAACAATTAAATGTTTAAACAACAAATTCTTTTGTAAATTTTATTATTTTGTTATAGAATGAGGTTATTAGATGAATGTAAGATGAAGATATGTTCGAAAGATAACAGTTGGCTTTAAACTTGAAAAGATTGAGATTGTAATGACCAGGGAAGCATCCTCTCAGGAGTCTCTTCCATAAAAATAGTGCAGGCACAAATGCACATATGCATCTAGTCTCTCTCTCATATATATATATATATATATATATATATATATATATATACTAAAAATATAGTTTTAAGGTATGCTATATTTATGAGTTATAGTGTTCAATATCAGGGATAGAACGTATATAAATTTAAAAGTGAACACTGAAGTCAACACCTAATTGTCAGGCCACACACATACACACATATATATTTGTATGTGTGTATTGAGGCATGTGTTATTAAACACTATGGAACTTTTCTGTTTAATAATCTTTATATATATATATATATGTGTATATATATATATATATATATATATAACCTGATGTGCCTTATCTTTTCTATGAATATATATATATAAGTATTAATTAAAAAAAAGTTTATTTAAACAAGAAATAAAATACGGATCTATTTAAAAAATATATAATAAATAAATGCCAAACTAAAATAATATAAATTTAATTACATTATAAAAAAGAAATTAATTCTACAAAAATATCAATTACTCACTTTTATTTATTAGACATTAAATTAAATCATTTAGCATCCTCCATAACTTATCTAGACTTTTCACTTTACCTGATGAATATTTATAAACATTTCTTTAATTTAAAAACTAACTTTTTACTTTTGTTTATAAATACTTGTTACAAAATAGCATACATACTAAGAAACTAATGAAGCTTAAGCTTCAGTGCCCCTAACCCCAGAAGGGCCCCTGAAGCACCTTTTTTTTAAATGAGTAAATGTTTTAACAAAATCAATGTTTTTTTAAGAGTTTGTTATTAAAATAAGGTTATTTTAATGATAAAATAGTAAGCCAAATATTAATTGCATTAAAAAAATTCAACAACATAATTTACTCACCATAGAGGGCTTAATTTTTCTGAAATTAGCGATCCTGTCACCAATGACAGAATTAACATTAGGTGGGTACCCATTGTTATATAGAGTCCTTGTCACAAAATCGATTTCACTGTCCAGGAAAGCCTCAGGACAGATCATAAATGTGCTATGAGTAAGAGTTTTGATGAGGTTTATCTTCCGCTTCTTTGGACAAAAGGAATCCCAGCATGTGTACAACCCGTCAAAGGTAGACTTCCTATATGCTGAGGTCAAAAACAATGTTGGAGTATGGTGAACTGATACAAGTAAAAAAGCAATTTGGAAATTAGACTCTTTCTCAACCATAAATCCCAGAGATGGATGAAGACTATTGAGAGAGGAAAGAAATTGATCCACGTCAACTTCATTAAATAACCAAAAAGTATCATCAGCATACCAACAATATAATTGTGGATGAAGTGAACTACTAAGCAATCTCTTCTCATGAAACTGACAGATATATTTGCCAGTGCAGAGCCCAAAGGGGAACCCATGGCAACACCATCAATCTGTTGAAACATAATGTCCTTAAAACTGAATTTAACAGAGGTGGCAAATTTTATCAATTCAATGAACACTTTTTCAGGAATATCTGGAGGAGACAAAGAGCTGTGATAAAGGAAATCACAACAAATATTAATTGTCTCCAAAAGAGAAACACTAGTAAATAAAGAGCACACGTCAAAT
>OZ010609.1:78360343-78392843 GCA_963932145.1 Acanthosepion lycidas | reverse complement strand
CAACATAAACAAAACTTCATGATAGAACTGTAATTATAAGAATGAAAGAAGTACAACATTATAACCTCAAGTGCCATGCTTCCATACAATTTTCAAGATATCTTACTCTAAAATCCTTTCCCTAAAAGACATTGTAAAAAGACTCACTAAAAAACAAGCCATGCATTTCTTGTTATAAAGCAGTCAAAGGAACAAACTGAAAGAATTAATTTGCATTTTGTTGGGGGGGGGCACCAAGTTAAGGTGTGCTTTACAAAAATTCCAACATTCTTCTCCCATTCAGCTGGCCTGGCAATAAATCTCTCTGAAATCTCTGGGGTCTATTTAAAGGAAAATGTACATACAAGTATAGAACCCCAGACTTGGCCAATCCTGTTTCTATGGAAACACTGTGAAATGTCTGATTAGCTTTGGTAATTTCAGATTTGAAGGAAGAGTGGTGGGGATGAGACCAGTTTGGGTCTGATTAAAGCAGGAAACAAAATTTAGCAATAAGTAAACAATCATCTTTTCAGGAATGATTAAATGTTACCATATTTGGCAGGATGATAAAAAAAAAAATAACATATATTTTCATGTATAAGACGATCTTTAAATCACAAAAATGACCCTTAAAAATTAGGGGTCATCTTATATTACAATTCTAAAAAAGAAACCTTAAATTCTGAGTGATGTTTGCTGTTAGGCTAACCTCAACATCGCTGTAATAACCAATAATGTACATGAAAAGATGTACATTAACAAATAAACCGATAATAAAACCATTTCAACCTTTATATATTACTGGCATAACTTCATAATAAACTGTCTATTTGAAGAATAATTCCATATTAATGAAATCAACTTGTATCCATGCAAGCTCAGCTGAGAAAATGTAAACACTGAGTTAGGATTACGTTCACAGCAATGGAATGCACTATTATCGTACATTATCGTACTGTTGTTAGCAGTATTTTGTGATTGTCAATGAAGTATAAGTAAATGGCCATTAGTATACCAGGATGTCTGTAGCCATTTAGATATAGGAAAGGAAGTGGATGAAAAAGAAGAATCAGTATTCACAAGAGATCATGTGATCAAATATAAACAACTCAATGATTTCCCTTTTAGGGGATGTGTAGGAAAAAAAGATATAGAATTTGTTTTGTTATTTTGTTTATTTTGAATTTCTAAGAATACAGTAAGTAAAAACATTTCTAATAACATCGTCTTTATATAATCAATAAGCAGTTCAGGAAAATTTGCTATATTTTTTTTACCGCATCTAAAAGTCACCTTGTACATGGAAATATACAGTAACTAAAAACAAAGTAGCATTTAGTTGTCATCAGCACAAAAGATGGACTATCAAACTACTAATGCTACTAATAGGTTAAAACATACTAATAGTAAAAATAGTGTTCTCTCTCTATGTGCCATGTCCCTTCAGGATCTAGGTGATTATGGCCCTCTACAATTTCCTGTTCTCATAGCTCTTAAATTGCCTTTCTTACTTCTCTTAAATCCTGTTCTGCCATCATATATTCAAGCTCACTTTGTCATGCATTGTCTTCCTCTAACTCTCTTAACTTCAATCTGTCTTGAGAGTATCACATTTTCCAAGCTCGCTTTCCTTATTATTAGGTTGGTGCAAAAATAATGACGTAATAATGTTGTTTTTTGACGTTAAAAAATACGTCAAAAAACAACATTATTACGTCATTTTTGCACCAACCTAATATGTGCTCTAGAAATCTTAACTGTCTCTTTCAAACATCAAGTATAAATTTCCTTTTCGTTTCCACTTTTTCTAAAACGTTGTTGTTGTTTATCTGTTCAGTCCATGGTATTCTCAGTATCCTTCTGAAGAACCACCTTTCCATTGTTTCAATTTTCTTATGCATCTTTGAGAAGATTGTCCAGTATTTCCTGCCATATAGGAGAACAGATATCATGTAATAGTTCAGTATTTTTTTCTTAGTTTCTAACAAAGATTTTTTGTTTCTTAATACACTGCTTAGCTTTTTGAATGCATCTTTCTTTATTCCACTGCACCTTTGGATTTCAGTGTTGCACTTTGCGTCCTCTTTCCTTCCCAGATTTTTTAATTGCTGTACTCATTTGATTTTGGTATTTCCAATTAGTAATTTACATGTTGGGCTCCACCTTTTGCTAACAACCATGCATTCTGTCTTCTTGCAATTGATGTTTAGTCCTTTCTTCTTGCTTTCCTTCCTTCTGTAGGAGTTCTTGTAGTTTCCTTTCCATTTCAAAATTAAAAAAAAAAAATGGCATGTTTTTTTAATAGATATCTACTTTAAAATTTCAATTTTTCATATTTTTGCTGACCATGCTAATTTATCAGAAATAGTGTCACTAAATATTAAAAATTGATATTTTAAAGCAGCTCACTGTTAACAAAAATATACATTTTTTTTTTTAATTTGAGTAAAGGAATATTTTGTTTTTTATAATAAATTGAAGAATACTTGAAATAAGAGAACTTTTAGAAAAGATTTATTTAGCAACAAAGAGAAATTGAGAAACTCATACAATTCATATTTATTTTATCAAAATATAACAATTTCTTTTAATGTTAATGGTAATATTAGCCATTTCCATATAAGGAAACATTCGGTATTCATAATTTTTAAAAGAATTGAAGGAAATCAAATAATAATAATAATAATAATAATGACCAGTTACTCATTTTCCAAGCACACCTGTCCTTTTGGGAAACTAGTCAATCCCTATTACAAACACCTGCTCAGGCAGATTTATGTTTCTTCAACACCAACAGAGACCACCTATGCTGTGTGGGCCTTAGTTACGGGTTCTGAGAGAGAGCGCATCATCTGGCATGATCAACAGTTTGAACAAGGCCAGTACACTCAAACCCTCGGTCATAATGACTTGTGACTTCATACTAGCACAGCCATTGACAGTCTTTGACTATTTCTGTCTACACAATTTCACTCACATTGCTTAGGTCAACCAGTAGAATGGTTCTCAAGCACTTTCCAAATGTGCAGTGGTGACCACTTGGAAATAACAGGTGTTGTAAGTTTGGAGGCCATTATCAAGCCATTATCCATCATACCACTCAAAGTGCAGATAGGGTAATGGATAAAAAAAGTATGAATCCTCTTTTTTTTTCTTTTTTTTTTTTTTTTGTTAATCTTCACTCAATACAAGGCCCAAGGGCCACTCAAGGTAGAGGGTTACTGTGTGGAGTTGTATTAGTGTAAGAAAAGCTAAGATAACAGGAAAGATAGGCAGCCAATTCTAAGCTTGAAGAGGTCAAGATTTAATTAGCTAATAATAATTTCAGGGTTCAGGCAGAGACGTTAGCATTATAGAGTTGAGGTAGACTTGGAAGAAACTGGAAACCCAATCCTAAACTGGTAACAAGGTTGAACATTTACTCCTGTTCAAAAGACTGGGAAGGGGTGTGAACTGGTTAATAAGCAAACCTATCTACTTCTTCCCCCTCTAGCTATGGGCTAATTACGAGATTTTATATCAGTAAAATTCGTTATTATCTCAAAAAAATTCTTAAAATCTAAAAATATTTTCTGGTTTTAAATAACCTGCAAAAGACTGATAAAAAAAAAAAACAATATTTGTGAGAAGATTTTTTAAAGAAATGAATTTCTTTTAGAATAAATAAAATAAAATGTTATTTAAAATTTTGCATTGTTCAAAAAGCCGAAGCACTCATCTCCTAACCAATGTTTTATCATCCCTTGTGATGACGTTAATCTAAAAACTCTAAATTTCCTACTTTTTAAAACTGAAGTTGATTTACTTTGACTAAAGTAATCTGACATGTATTAATATTAAAACAATTCCCAGTCGATTGAATTCATTAGAAGGAGCTGATCAAACAAATCTTAAATCAATTACTTTTTTTTACAGAATGGTTTACTCAAAAACACAGAAACTAGAGATAGAGTGAGTGTACGGAGGTTGCAAGTCATCTACAAAGACTCAATTTGTTATTTGCTTTTTCATAACTAATAACATAAGTTAAAAACTAAAAAAACATTCTTCCAAACATGTAGGATTTTCTTCAAAAGTCACCATTTTGTTTTTTGTACCCTGTTGGCCTTAGAGAGGAGCAATCTTCTTTGAACCTCACTGGCACTACAGAATCACAAACAAACAAAAAACTATACCGAATAACTGACATTATATCACTTGAGGAATTTTGACAGCAGCAACAACAAAAATGGACATCACATCACTCAAAGGGAAAATAATTACATAATCTAGATGTTAACATTCTACACTACTTTGAACAAGACGTCAGGAAAGAAACCCCCATCAATACCAGAAAATGTGATAATAGTGGACTTGAGAAATCTATGCTCCAAAAAAATTGTTTTAATATAAAGACCTGATAAATTTCAGTTGACATAGCACTGGCTGTTCAGTCAATAAATGCCGAATGTTTCCTTATAAGGAAATGGCTAATATTACCATTATCATTAGAAATGAGGAGAACAGATACTATATTTTGATCCCAGCTCAACGGTCAGGAAGTGAAGAAAAGCCTCATTTGAGTAGCACTAGCTGCTTGGTCAATGAATGCTGAATGTTTCCTTATATGGAAAAGGCTAATATTACAATTATCATTAGAGATGAGGAGAACAGATACTACACTTTGATCCCAGCCCAATGGTCTGGAAGTGAAGAAAAGCCTTACTTGAATAGCACTGGCTGCTCGGTCAATGAATCCTGAATGTTTCTTTATAAGGAAAAGACTAATATTACCATTAGAGATGAGGAGAACAGATACAAATACTTTGATCCCAGCCCAATGGCCTGGAATTAAAGACATTACTCAAGTAGCAATGGCTGCTTGGTCAATGAATGCCAAAGATTTCTTTATAAGGAAAGGCTAATGTTACTATTAAAGTTACCATTTGTGAAACCAATTTCCATCTCAATTCAAAATCATTGACTCAAATTTGTTCAGACAATGAGACCTTTTCTTTATGTTCTTGATGTTGTTAATATTTCACCAGATTCATTCTTCAGCCTTCATCAAGTGTACAATTTGTAAGAGGAATAAAAAAAAAAAAACTCATTTTCCTTTCTGATATCTATGCTTGATAAAGGCTGAGAAATGAACAGCCCAAAAACATTAGCAGCATCAAAAAGAAAGTCAAATATCCAAACAAAATTTGGAATGTTAATCACTCTTTAAAAATATAAACAATACCACTAGGGTAAGGGTCTTGTCTCCCCCCACCCCATACAATACTCCACAAATTTATGATACGGGCCCCACCCCCATTCTATTAGGTTGGTGCAAAAATAATGATGTAATAATGTCGTTTTTTGACATTAAAAAATACGTCAAAAAACGACATTATTACGTCATTATTTTTGCACCAACCTAATATTACATCTCAATTTTTACAAGGTAGTATTCATATAAAATACAAATTTATTGTCAAGTAATTATACACAGTGCGATGTAGGTGAACACGTCAATTAGAAAAATTGAAAATAAATCCGATGTATCTAAATACAAATTAGAGACACATCATGTCATCTTAAATAAAATCAACAATGTTTTGCATCAATGTTTTGCATCAATGTTTTGCATCAATTTTTAACATCAACTTGAGATTTTTCTTGTTAAAAAGTTGAATAATTTTAACACATTCAACATTATGGATAAAAAAAAAATAGTGAATTTTATTAGTGTTTTTTTTTTTTTTTTTTTTTGAGACTTAGCATGAACGAAAACAAATTCACAGATTTGGACAACAAAAAAAAAAATGCAAAATGATGTCAAAACACATTAAAATTTTTGATCCTTTAATAGCTGTGCTTAGTTTAATTTGTAATGTATATAAATATAAGTAGAATAAAGTAAATGTTAATGAGATAGCAAGGATAAAAAAGCACTGTTCAGGGTCACCAATCAGGCTTTTTCCTCCCTGGTTTAGTGGTTCATGGGTAGTAAACATCAGACATGAACAACACAAACTCTATAGAAAAATTTTTTTTTGTTCTTTGTAATTTGTGCAATTGACAATAGTTTCAATCTGACATTATTTCTTGTTAATATAAATTTTAGGGGGTTCACATGTTTGAATAGACATCCTGTTTCCTTTTTCTTTTATACAAACCCAAAATTAATATCTGCCAGACTAGACCATTGATACTCTTAATAAAAGAAATGCAGAGATCAAATCTGTTTTCCCAGAAAACAGGAAATATAGGTTCAATTAATATTTACTTAAATAAGATTGATTTATTGATTATTTTTTATGGTTTATCAACCTTTTGCAAGCTATTTAAAATCAGAAAATATTTTTAGATTGCAAACATTTTTTGAGATAATATTGATTTACTGATAAGGGTCCTACTAATTAACCCATAGCTGGAGGGAGAAGAGGTGGAAAATTTTCACTGATCTAGATGAGTAATGTTAATTTCATTGTTGGTAAAAAAAAAACAAAACAAGAAGCATTTCTATTTAAACATGTGTACACATTAAAATAATGTTTATAATAAGAAAAAATAGTTCTATGTATAAATTAAATACTGTCAATTAGCGTTCATGTATGGCCTGGTTTATCAATAAACTGTGTGAAAATTTAACCCAGAATCTAGAAAGAGCTTCAAGGTCATATCAAGTCCCAAAAAGTCACTACTTTGCCTGAATAATCTATGATAAATGGTAACCATCAACTTTAATTTCACTACTCATTTACGACTTCCCTGATGGGATTATTTTACCGAAACTTAATGGAAGATTTATTTTACTCAGAAAGCAACTTTCAGAAAAAAGCAACAAGAGAAAGTAATTGGTTGATAGACATGAACGAGAAAAAAGCCTAAATGCAACAGAAGTCACATTAGATGTCAACCAGGTATGGGTCTGTGTTGCAAGGTAAAGAAGAAGTGAAAAGCTAATCAAGTGGAATTGTTCTCTGCAATTGAGTGCATTGATTACGTTGTCACTTAACAGAATTACAGGCACAATTTTGAGTTAACTGAAAACGATCTTCCTTTATGGCTGTAGGTTAGATACACAGGACAGACATGATGGCAGCTGAGATAAAATGACATACAGCATTGTTAAGTGTCAGCTATCCCATCCAACTGGTCAGAATCCATATTAGCCAGTGAGAGAGAATGCCTATTAGGTTGACAATATGCTAATTAATGCACGACCTAAGTCAACTAATTCTTTATTATTTCAAATCGCACAACTCCCCCACTAACCCATTACAGTGTAAGGATTGAATGAAAGTAGTGAAGGAAAAGAGTTTTTTTTTTTCCCTTCTGGCTTGTTATATAGGAATAAAGTGTCACTGTCAACACTTGAGTTTGAACAGATTGTCAGTGAGCAAACACAGGCGATCCCATTATTGAATTAAGTAGACCATGTGACCAGAGAGGAAATACATATATAGGGAGTCGCGTGACATCTAAACAATCTCCATTTCTAGTCTATCCTCTATACTATACAGATCACCATTTCTACTCTATCCTCTATTATTATACAAACTGCTATTCACTATACTATTTCACTATACAGATTACTATTCGAGCAAGTACTATTCAAGCAAGTGATATTTGAAGGCGTGTAACACCAGTATTGTTCAATGGAATTACTATAATTGTATCTGCGATTGCAAAGTCTCTACTACAACAATCATTATGAAAGTGGCAACAAGTGTTCATTGACATCACAAAATGGCTAAAATCAAAGCATAATACCTGGTCTTTTGTTTTTCAAATTAAAGAAATCCCACATTTGTAGATACACCAACATTGGTCTAAGTAAAAAGAGAAAGAGTCAATATATATATATATATATATATATATATATATATATATATAATATAAATATGGCGATTTACATTGTTCAGAGTGCTGTCCTCATCTTTATTGTCACATTCATGACATTTTGGCTGGTGTTTGCTCCAGTCTTCTTCAGGTGTTTGTTGGAATTTTGAACCAAACCCTTTATTTAGTCCACAGGTGGTACAACATATACTTGTGGATAAATCACACTTTTTTTTTCACCAAAATTTTGATAAAAATCAGCGGTGTGACCAATCCATTGAACATCACAGAGAATCATCAGAGTCCAAGTGAGTAAACTGGGCTTGACCATAAGCAAGAGCAAAGGAAAAAATTAATTTTTCCCGACATTTCAATTTTACACAAGCACCTCTTCCAATGTAACACATCAAATAAAAGTGCTCAGTCTGCACTGATCATATTTACCATTTATTATCTGATTTATGACAAAAACTTTTCAAGTGATTTTAGGACTAAAGTGATTACCAGTGTCCACATTTTCATCTAAACAGAGCAGCTCCACACTTGATAAGTAAATGAAAAGAATGTTTGACAGTGATGATGACAAAGGCTTTCAGTCCTGATGAAGTTTAATAACTACATTGAAATGAATAAACACTTTTCTTGTTTATATATATATATATATATATATATATATATATATATATATATATATATAAGCAAAGTTTTGGAATAAAGGTGAATATTTGAAAATATTTAACAAATATTAGTTATATTTATGTTAAAAAAGGGCCATATAACTCCCCCGATTATAATGCAACCTCTCTTTGAGTCAACTTCAAATTAAGGATGCGGCCTATCCATGAGTATATGCAGTAAATTGTTTCAATTCCACATACTAAGCATAGAAATGAATATAGGAACCAGTAATACAGAGAATTAGAGAAAAAACAAAAAACAAATGAGGTGAGAAAAAAAATTGTAATATGTGCACTGGTAAAAATGGTTACGAACACATTAGATTTATAAGTCCCCAAAATTCACTCACCAGTGTCCCCAAGGATACAGTGGATAAAAGTGTTGGTTGATTGATAAAAAAAAAAAAAAATGACTTGAGCCAAAGAGTTGTGAGTTCAATCCTTGGCACCAGCAAAGAGAACAAAAACTTGGTGAATTAACTAAAACAGAGATATCCAACGGTACATGGAATTAGAAAAATGGACTAAATAAAGGGTTTGGTTCCAAATTCCTCCCAGAAGAATACTGATTAGCTACACAGTCATGTCTTTTAAGATTTATTTACATGCTTTGCAATATAAAAATATAGAAATTTCCCTGACCACAAAGTAAGGAGAGTTCAGTTTATATACTGATTGTAATATAGAAGTGATCCCCCAATTTATATCCATTATTAATTTTTTGTTTATTTATCAGATTCTGATTAAATATGAATCTCCACCCACCCCCCACAAGTTATGATTTAATTAGTAAGACTTGTATCACTAAACCATTATTATATCAAAAAAAAATAAAAAAATTCCTTACAATCTAAAAATATTTTATGGCTTAAATAAAGGTTGATAGGTCATAAAAAAGAATAAATGAATCAATCAATAAAAGAATCTTTTTGTTCCCATTTTCTATAAACCACCTTGTTGCTTACATTATACAAGTAGTATAGTATTTGTTAAAAAGCTGGAAAGATTATTTATAAAGAGATCACAACTTTTGCCTAGGAAGCGAGTATGCATATACCCTGCTTAGGCTTAAAGTATTGCTTGCTGGTATTTCTGCCTAGGAGCAAAATCTACCCTGTAGCAGCAACTCCCTCATTGCAGTAAAGAGAGATGGTTAGTTGATATGGATGCCAGCATTACAATAATTATGGTGACTAAGCAATTCTTGTTTTTGGCCAGCATGTACAGCACCCCATATTATATTGACATTGTGACACATCCTGCCACCAGAAGGATGTAGGTAAATAGTAGATCAAAATTGATAGTATTTGTGCAAACACAATATATATATATGTCTGTGTGTGGATATGCATTCTGTTGTATTTCTAAAGAATTAATGAATTGTCATTTCTAATTCAACATATTTATTACTTCAAACGATGTATCCATTAAAAATAACGTTTGAAATAATTGTCTTATTTATGTGGATTTATGATAAAATTCAGTTGTTTTTGGAAGACTTAATATTAACAAATATATGGATTACTATTCATGCATTCCCATAGATTCTTTATGTGCCATGTCCCTCTTCAGGATGTAGACAATCATGGCTCTCCACAACTTCCTGTCCTATATAGCTCTTAATAAATTTTTTCTTTCTGTTGTTTCTTCTAAACCCTGTTCTGCCATTCATTTACTCAAACTCACTAAGTATGTCATGCATTGTTTTCCTCTTGCCTTCAACCTTTCCTGTGAATATCAGATTTTTTAGGCCCTCTTTCGCCATTATCTGCCCTAGTAACCTCAACTGTCTCTTCCTGATGCCAAGTATAAGTTTCCTTTTTGTTTCCGTTTTCTCTAAAACTTTGTTTTTGTTTATATGTTCGGTCCATTATATCCTCTGCATCCTTCTGTAGAACCACATTTCTGTTGCTTCAAGTTTCCTCTTCATCTTTGAGGAGATTGTCCAGCATTCACTGCCATATAGGAGGACAGATATCACATAACAGTTTAGTACTTTTTTTCTTTGTTTCTAACTAAGTTTTTATGTCTCTTAATACTCTGCTTAGCTTTTGGATTGCATCTTTGGCTATTCCAATATGCCTTTGGATTTCAGTTTCACACTTTCTTTTATTAGGTTGGTGCAAAAATAATGACGTAATAATGTCATTTTCTGATGTATTTTTTAACGTCAAAAAACGACATTATTACGTCATTATTTTTGCACCAACCTAATAAAACATTTCCCAGATATTTAAATTTTCATACTTGTTTGATTTTGGTATCTCCCTTTTGCAATTCATACTTTGGACTCATCTTTTTGCTAACAAATATGCAGTCTATCTTCTTGATGTTTAAGCCTTTCTTCTTTTTTTTCCTTCACTGCCTTTTGTAGTTTTCTTTCTGTGTTTTTTATCAACTCTGTGTCATCTGCATATCTTATGTTGTTAAGATTGTGACCACCAATAAAGAATCCCGGTAGGACTTCTAGTTCTCATAGCACCAACCCCAAAATAACTTTATATGAGATTTTTTTTCTAAGACTAACAATGCTGCAATAATTGTTAAATAGTTTTAATTCTGGTAGGGCAGAGTTATAGGGTACCCTAATCCCAACAAAGGACTGTAAATGCTCAAGATTAAGTTGTCAAGCTAGATTGTCATATTTTAATCCTTTCACAGCAGATTATGAACTCTCACATTTGACATTAAAGCAAGTTTATTTAGAGGGGGTGTATGGAAACGCACAAAATATTTTCACACATAAATGAATGATAATATCATTTTCACTTTAAACTATTTCTGATTATATCGAGGGAAGGGGTGCCTGTAGTAAAGTAAATATTTCATAAAAGTGAAGTTGCAGTGAATGTTTTGTATTAAAAATTTAGACAATTGTCAAAAAGATTTAAGAACATATCTTTGGTAATAGCAAAAAGTAATGTGGTCACATGACCATTCACATTCTTTCAGTGAAGTTTCTCTAAGTTAATTTGTTATAAAGATTGTTTTTTTTTTTTTTTATACCTTTATATCATGAAAATGTAGTTACAGAAAGAATATGCAAGTGTCATAATGGTTATCAAAAGAGAAAATGTAACTGGCAGGTCAGGATCAAATCAAAGGTCATGGCTATTATGTTCACTTTGCACTGAAGCTCTTGGTAGGGCAACCAGCCTTGGCGAACAACAAATGAATTGAAAACAATGGATAGACAGCAACAGGAAACCATGACACTACTTTTCTCCAGAAAAGCAATTCATAGATATTAAAGAAATAGAAGCTGTGGAGAGACATATTTCATAGCAAACAAATCTTAATTTCCCAGCAAGAATTGAACGTACTTTCAGCAGCTGAAAGACAAAACATTAATTCCTTTTGTTAATCTATGTTTGTCTAAAAGAAAATGCTTTAGATGAACACAACAGATTTAGTTATTTCAAAAATGACTATGAGTAATTCTTTTAAAAACAGTTTCAGAACTATTTCTAAAAATTATTCTAATCCTTAGATTTTTTTTTATATTCAGAATTGTATAAAATCTTCCAAACCAAATAAAAAGAAATCGAAAAGCATTTTCATGCGAAGAAAAGCAAAGAAAACATTCTTTCGTCTATAAATGAGAAAAGTCATCAACATATTCAACATTTTAGAATCAAACCTCTTCTTTGTAAATTTGCTGTTGTTAGCACAATGTTTCAGTCAATTCATTCTTCATCTCACATGATCAATTGAAACATTAATAGCCATTATATTAGGTTGGTGCAAAAATAATGACGTAATAATGTCGTTTTTTGATGTATTTTTTAACGTCAAAAAACAACATTATTACGTCATTATTTTTGCACCAACCTAATACAATGAAGAGATACAAGTACCACACCATTTTAGTCAAATTCCAAGCAGGTAATATGAATCCCCAAATATACAATCACTGTAAATAAGGGATTAATTTTTTTTGACAATTTGTCACATTTTTCTTCCTTTTCTTATTTATTTTAACTACATGCTTACCCAATACAAGACTCAAGAGCCACTCAGGGTATGGGGTTACTAAATGAGGTTGTTGTATGGACATAGGATAAGAAAGGTGGCACAGATTATGAGGATATGTAGGACAGATAACGGTTGATCCTAGGTTTGAAGAGGTTTGTTTCTTTCATGTCAACAAGACATGCGCGATTTTCCAGTGTTGAACTGTCAGAAAGTTCCTGTTATTGTAGAAGAAAACTACAAAGGAAATCCATAAATATATGAAGTAAACAATGGGTGACAAATGCGGTTATAAAGTGCTAACTTCCAGGCTAGGGATTTTTAAAAGTACCATGCAGTATTGTCTGGGAGGCCTTCAATGGTATCAACTCCAGAAATTGTTCATCATGTCCATGACCTAATTTGATCAATTGATTAATTTCCACCAAAACAATAGCTGAGACACCAAAGATGTCTAGAAAAATGAGATGGCTTTATAATTCAGGAGTAGTTGGGGATATAGATGCTGTCAATCAAGTGGGTGCCAAAATATTTGAATACCCATCAGAAATTATATCAAGCGGACATCTCCAAATTGATTTTGCAGTGATCATTTTTTTTCAACTGACTTGTCACTGCTGATTGGGCATAGTTATACCATTATGATTCAAAGTCTATACAATGGTAGCCCTCTGGTTTTTCCATGAGCAAAGAAATCCAAGACCCAAATTCAGAAGTAAAAGTTGTGACCTTGGCTTTTGAGGACAAGTAATGCATTTTGATGATTATCAAAGGGCCAAACAATTATTGACGAGTGAAAAGAAATGACAAAAGTTGTTCTTTTTGAAGGACATTACATACAGAGTTGGCAAAATGTCACATGACTTTTACGGGTTTCTATATCTTAAAGAGAGTTTGAAAAGGAATAAATTTTCAAATGATTTGGAGGTGATCAAGACAGCAAAGTGTTTTAATTTTGGCCATACATCAGAATTTTTTTAGAAAGGTTTTTTTCTTTTTAGAAATCATATGCCAAGTGTGTTGAATAGCAGAGAAAATATGTGTAAAAGCACATATAATAACACCCATAAATATGTGTACCCTACCAATTTCTTTTTTTTTCCAGGGAGGGTGGGGTAAGGGTTAAAGAAATTTGAGAAATGATGTGCCAGATATGTTGATCTGCAGAGTGAATATGAATGACTCCCTACCAATTTTTTGGGGGGGTGAGGGGGGGGGTAAGGGTTAAAGAAATTTGAGAAAATAAAAGATGTGTTGATCTGCAGGTTAATTAATGTGCATTTATTATTCCTTTCTTGGTCAGACTGAACTTTTCTAGCATTTCCTCATATAAATTTGGTTTGGTTAACAAAAGTATTGACTCACAAAGAAATTTTCATTATTGAAAAGTGGGTTGCCAAAATGTTTTAAAAACTCATCCAGATAATACATTTTTTTTTTAATAGGTTCAAACAAAACAGTATCAGAATGTTCAAGTAGTATTCTCAGTTGGGTGAGAAAATATTTTTAAAACACTTGAATCAAAATGAAACTTCTTTTTAAAATTTTAGAACACATATTTCAGAAAGACAGTGCATGCAGTGCATTTAAAACTTTATACAAGTTGAACAGGCTCAAGTAAAATGCAAGTGCCATGTTTCTGCTAAACAACTACCATTGTAACATTACAATTTAACAGTGGCAGCTTCAGTGGTGTTTAGTAACAGCTGCAGTCGCTATTTGTAGGTAACAGCTGCCAACAAGTGCAGCTCTGTATGCGCATATGAAGAGAAAAGAAGTGTAGACATTTCATACAAATGGACAGAGTCATTGTTGGCTCAGCATGATACAAGTACCTGTATGTAGAGGAGGGGAGGAAAGAGAGCTCTGAAAGAGGCTAGGATGACTTGTATCGGTGAGTGGGGGTGGGGAGAAAGATGATGAAGGAGAAAGTAGGAATTGATGGTAATTCAGGAGGTGATAAGTAGTTTTCTAATTTCAAAATCCACAAGAGTGTTTATAAATATATATTGGTTGATATAAAATGCATATTGCAATTTGGCTGAAATACAGACAGCACACAACACTCTTTCATAAAGAAAACTGAAAAACAATGCCAAGTTTGGACAGCATTGACTTCTTGACCCTTACAAATGAAATCTTAAATTAGAATTAAAATGTTTGAAGTGATACTAAGAGCTGATACCTTGAAATAACTGAATAATAACTTATAACTGTAAACAATATCTTATACATGGAGAAAACAATTCACTAAATTGAAAATGTTTAGAAAATGCCTTGATTGCAAGGTTATCCACACTAAATTTGCAGCTGGGATCTTATAACATTTCACTATTTCTGGCAAGTCTTTTATTATCACTATGTGGGATTATCTATTATCTATGATTATCAATGTGGGATTATCTAATGACAAAAGTGATGGAAACAAAAAGAATCTAAATGAAATCGGCTAGATTATAAACAAAAAAAAATTTTAATTTAAAATTCCCAGCATCAACCTTGACGTGTAGTCACCCCAATATAAACTTAGTCTAATGAAGTCCAATGAAGGATAAAATGTGTCATACAAAAACTTTTTCCACTTTATCATACATTTTCCCCCCACCCCCCCAATGCATGGTTTTGTTTTTGACAAAGTGCAGAATTCTTGCAGTAGGAAAATACAAAAATAGCAGAGACCAGTTTTGTTTTTTTTTTAATCAATTCACCCCAAGCAAGGTGATAATGCCATTAAAATGCTACCGGGAGAGAAAAAGAATGAGAAAACTTTAGAAGGAACTGGAAACCCAATCCTAAACAGGAAACAAGCAATACAAGAGAGAAGTGTAAACCAGACAAGAGGCAAGCCTTTCTATTCCTATTGAATAATAAAAAAAACAAAAAAAAACAACACAACAAAAAACAGCAAATAAAATTTCAGAGTTCAGGTGAAGACATTAGAAGTATAGAGTCAAAGAAGACTTTAGAAGGAACCAGAAACCCAATCCTAAATAGGAAACAAGGGATAAACTTCTACTCTTGTTTAAAAGACCACGGAGGTGTGTAAACTGGATGAAGGACAAACCTATATACTCCTAAGAGTAACTTCTTTTACAACTCCTTTTTCATTTAAAAATACACAATACTTCCTTCATTATTCAGCTACTTTGGGACAGAAGTCAAAAAAATTTTTTGAATAATTCCAGATAATTCAATACCTAAATTATCAAAAAAGAATGAAGAAAAAAGTCATTTTCTAAAAGAAATTTAACATTTCTATCATAAAATAAATGTTTTGGCCAAGGTTTTGTCCATTTCATTTTTGATGAAAAAAAAAAAACAAAAAAATGCATCAATTTTTGTCAGTTTCCAGCTGACCTCATGTTTTTCTGCTGCTAACTCTCAAAGCTGGATAATAGTCAATGTATTTGTAAGGATCGCTATTCTATTCACAACCAACTTAAACATCTGCCAAACATGATCCTTAATTCAGTGTTTGAAATTGGGCATTGTGGCCATTGAACTTCAACATTGACACTATCATTATCATTCACTTACACCTCAGTATTTTCTGTCATGGTTAGAAGTTCAACAATACCCCTAGCCAATTAGGTGTTCATAGCCAATACCGTCTGAATTGAACCAGTCATTTATTTCTCATTCATTTACATCAATATATGGTTTTCTAAATTCTTAAAATGCTTGCCCAAGATAAAATAGTAGAATGCATTTAGTTTGGATAATTGGAAAATCTGTGAATGATTTCAATTTTTCTTTTCAATTGATGAAAAGTACTGTATCTATAAATTATGTGTACTTTATTTTGATGACAACTATGACCCTATTACTACTTCTGCCTGCATAAGAAATGTACCAAAAATATTTGTCAGTTCTTCTGAATGAAGTTGAGTTTTCTAGTAAACTAATATTATTTTCATCTAGCCTAATGTTAACACTGTCATATTAAATGCAAATAGTGAGATGGGACCAGTTTTAGATGCCATAAAATATAATACTTGAAAATCCAAATACAGGTTGAGTAACCTTTATCCGAAATAAAAAATCGGAAATTTTTCAGGTGCTGACATAATTTGCCACAAATGGAAAATTTCAGAAAGCAACATGGCTACCTGTAGTAATATTATTATTTTGCAGTGTTACAAATAAAATGCTGAATTTTTTTCAGTTTTCATTATATTTAACTGTAATCAGAATCCATGTTTGGTTCTTATACAAATATTGTACTTGTATGTATTGTAACATTTTAATCAAAACACATCATTGGGAGAGAACGATAACATACCGAAATTTTTTTCTCACACTTAGCGATGCCATCAATGATGTACCCTCCCCCATGAGTTCCTCACACCTGATGCTTGGTGTTGCATTTATATATCTTTTGTAAGCAGTGATCATTTTTTTTTGTACATATACAGAAAGTACAAAACATTATTTTTACATGAAATCTTAATTTCACCATTTAAAAATCCATGTGAGCATTACATGACTAGTGTCATTGCCTGTATCTGTATGTACATAAAATATATTAAATTTTATATAAAACTACTTTCAGGGTATATGTTATTTATATAAAACTACCTTCAGGGTATACATATAAACTGTGTTATAAAATGTAAAGGGATATTGTGTCTATGCTTGGGTTCCATTCCCAAGCTGTCCCATTTTATAAATGCTATATATTAGGTTGGTGCAAAAATAATTTCGTTTTCTCGCATAGTAACATATGTTAGAAAACGAAATTATTTTTGCACCAACCTAATACAAATTAAATAGCCTGTGTAGTCAGTTTCTTCTTATTGATAATAAAATTCTCTGATTTGTTTCCTTCACTAAATAGTTTAGCATAAGTCCACCAACACATGTCTACTGTTTGTTACTACAGCCACACTGCTATGTCACCTCATTAAGTACTTTTTATAGGTGGTGGTGGGGGGGGAGAAAAAAGAGTCTCACAAAAATATCCGACTTCGAGATCTATCTTTTCTTAAATATACGACTCATAAAGCTGCCATTGTCTTTTTGGAATACTTTACATGCAAGATATGTCCAAATCCATTTGCTGCCAGGAGGTAGCCCATTTTCTTTTGTGTTACAGCCTGTATTCCAAAATCTGAAAAAAATCTGGAAACTGAAACACTTCTGGTTCTAAAAATTTTAAATAAAGGATTCTCAACCTGTTTTACCAAAATACAATATTATTTTTTTTAAATTCAAAATTAAATCTAAATTAAAATATGTTTTAAAATGTATGTTAAAAGTTGCATAATCGAAACAGATTGAATTGATATTCTTTTCATTCACTGTCAAATTTATTCCAGCTTATTTTAAAAGTAGACCAAAGTTTTGTGGATAGTAAACCTCAAAATTTTAACATGCTAATCTTTCAAACGATGTACAGATAACGTAATGGTTATGGATTTACAGGTCATGTAACAGTTATTGGCTTGGAAGGTGAAAGCAGCAAACCAAGCTCAACTTCAACCTTTCCTCCAGCTATGGATCAAATAGTGGGGCAGATTAAACTCTTTTATCTCCAATGTGGCAACCAGTCTAGGAAAAGGAAAATTCTGAATTCAAAACCAGCTCAAAGAGGGATGAACTCTGTTAGGCTATCTTCTCTTAGACACACCGCTGCTGCTGCATTACATATTGTGCATCTACAACCTTAATGGGTTATGAGACTCTTGACATGATGAGCTTTTAAAAAGTATCCAAGTTGATAAGTGTTTGGTATGCAAAAATACGTCTACATAAAGACGGCATATTAGTTATTATGATCCTTATATTACTTTTGCAAATCCATTGAAAAATGAACTCTGGTTATAAAATATTTTAATTATTGATTTTTATTTCTGTCAATTCAATCAAAAAATGTGTCAATCTTGTTTAAATAATTAGAAATGAGCATTGCAATTTCTGGAAAATTCTTCAAAATGTTTCTTAGTTGAATTCCAAAAATTGAAAAAAAATATATAGGAATATTTCACAAAACTCAAATAAAAAGAAATTGAAAACAGAATGAAAAGAGAAGAAAATGTTCTTTTGTGTATGAATTTAAAAAAAATCATTAACATATTCAACATTCTAGAATCAAGTCTCTTTGTAGATTTGCTGTTACATTTCAGACAATCCCTTTTTCAGTTCACACACTCAGTTGAAACTATATATCATTACATGATGTTTGCTTGTTTTATTGGTTTTACGGCTTATCAATCCATTGGGTGATTTAATGCCAAAATTTAATGCTTTTTCTAAAATAAAGCTTTGTATTTAAACAGTCAAAATTTGATTTTTTTTTAACTCATGAGACTGCTTTTAGTCAGGGTTATATTTTTAAAATTATATTTTTGAAATCAGTTTAATTTCTCTTAGAAACTGGATCAGTATTTTGAAAAAATTCTAAGTTTGTTCTTCAGTAGTATTTCAAGTGGATTGAATTAAAATTGCTACAGTTTGTCAGCATGTGTTTTATGGTGAATGCCTCCTGGCATACCATACATACTGGAGATTCTTTTTTTTTAGGATATAAAAATGGGTTATGGAAGTATATCCAATATGGAGCCTTCACATAATCACTTCTTCTATTCTAGTTTAGGGTTTCTGATGCCATTCTCCTATAGTAGGTTTAATTTTAGACAGTTCATTGTTTGGACAGGAGATCTGATTAAACAAAGAAGAGATTCCAGTATCAAACCATTCCTGGCAAATTTCAATGATCTTTTGTCTATATTTCTGAGATGAGGTATTGTAACTATTTATACTATTTACACTGTTTGAACTGTTGTTGTCATCATTGTCATATTCCCAATGTTTCGACCTTTGTATGCTCTGGCCTTCTTTGAGTGATATACATTGAAATTTCAAACCAAACCCTTCATTTAGTTCACTGGGGTAGATCGTTCAATGATCTTGTTTAAATGATTAGAATTGAGCTTTGCAATTTCTGGAAAATTCCTCAAAAATATTTCTTAGCTGAATTTTTTAAAATTTACAGAATTTTATGATTGGAATAAAGTTTTTAGGAATTAAACAGAAACTGTGTGCAATCATGACTCTCCATAACCTCCTGTCTTTTGTAGCTCCAAGTACAATTTGTCTTTTTCTATCCCTCCTAGTCCCTATTCTGTCAACTCATTAGGTAGGTTATTTGCTACTTTCCTCTGTCACTCTTGCTTTCAATATGTCCTTTTGAGTATCAAATTCTCCAAGCTTTGTTGTCTTAGAAATTGTCTCTTTCTTATTCTAACTATAAGTCTTTTTTCTGTTACCATTTTACTTAAAACTTTCTCATTGTTCATATATTCTGCCCATTGTATTCTTAGCATCCTTCTGTAGAACCACATAAAATTATTACAACAGCTTTTCTCACATGTTTTATAACTGCAGAGACACCTTTCAAATTTATCTATTAATTATCTGTCTTTATAATGAAACTTGACATTTCCTGCTTGTTTCTTTGTTCCTCTGACTATAACATCTGTTATAAAAAAAAAAACAAACAAAAAAAAAAACAGGGATCCTGCTCTGATTCAAACATTTAACATGGAAGAAAGCAGACTAGTGAAGATGAAGCAAAAGTATGGAAGAAGACAAAAATCTCCAAGAGGTATTTTGTGCTTTTTTCAAAATCCTCTTGATCATCTTGCAACTATGTTTTCAATTTTGGTCTGCAAGGTCATACCTAGGAGTGCTTATGTAAAGATCTTCACCCTCCTTCTTCTTATAATCTTCTTGGAGTTTTATGGTGTTCCCATTTATTTACTATAATGGCCATATTGTTACCTCTTTAGATCAAAAAAATTGTCCCTTACCAGATCCGACTCTATTCTTTTTATATATTTTGTTTTTTTTTGGCAAGAACTAATGAAATCAACAATCAAAAGTTGTATCTGCATTTCATATAGTTTTTTTATCCATCTTCAGTACAATTAAAATTATTCTTTTGCTTGAGGGATGTGTCTATGATCATTTATTGATAGTTATGGTATTAAACAATTGAAAATACACAAAGTTTTTTTGTTTGCTACAAGTTGAAAAAAATTGAGTAAATCTTGAGGTCAGTCACATGATTTAAGAATTTGGAAATGAAAAATTTAAGAGAAAACAGTTCTACATATTTAGGTAAATATTTACCCCACCTATTTTGCCTTATCATATGGCTGGGTGGTTAGAACATTGGTATTCCAACCATGATATCTCACCATGATTAATTTGCTAAGGATGTAACCTGTAATATTGGCCTGGGCAGAGGCAATCACTGCATGCGTCCCCCGTTTGGAAGTGCCTATAAACCATACTATATGTTGACCCAAGCCTTATAAGAGAAACTGTTTGGAAGCTATCAATTGTTGTGCTCGCCTGAAGTTACAAACCATCATGACTGAGGGTTTGAATGTATTAGCTTTGATCAACTACGAATTATGCACTCTTTCCCAGAAACTGTAACTAAGGTCTGTTCAGCATAGTTGCAGTATAAACCACAGGTTGGCTCTGTAGATGTTGAACAAACACTAAATGTGCCTGAGTAAACTAGCAGAAAGACATACTCAGAAATGAGTGGCCAGACATACTTTTTCTTGGGCAAAAATACTTGATCCATCTACTTGTCTTGAGTAATAGTATTTGCTCCACCCATTTTTCCTGAGTAAAATTATTTATGCCACCCACTTTTCCTTGAATAAGTATTTTCCCCATATACTTTTCTTCTTGTAATGTCTAAAGATTGGATTGCTGAAACTATTTTGGGATCAAGGAACTTTTTTTTGTCCATTCTCAAATAAAATTCATCTCTGTTCTCCATGCAAACTTAACATTTCAAACATCACTGCTGTTTCATATTCTGTCCAAACATCTTTACCTGTACCAAGCAGACTTACTTCACAAAATCAAGCATTGAAAATGGAGAAGAGAAGCATGACTGGAATTTTTTTTTTGGGGGGGGCACATTTGAATTTTTGCCATCAAAGTGGAATTGGATTTCTTAAACATAATGAAAATCAATTGTTATAAACTAATAACAAAAACAGAGTGAATCATTTGTAACAAATATCTCACCATTTTCTCTCCTTGTTTCATTCCAGCACTTTACTCATTAAATACAGTAAAGGTGGACTAAAACTAAATCTGTAAAAGACTCAAATTCATTATATATATATATATATATATATATATATATATAGTGATTCCAAAAAAATGTTAGCACTTCTGCAGGAATATCTTTATTAGAAAAGCAGAAGTGATATTATGAGTGTAAACAATCTCCACCTGTTCACTCCACTCCTGTTTACACATCTTTGGAATTTTCCAATGGGATTAAAAAAGAAAAGAAACTTTATTAAAAAAAAAAGTACTTCTATAGAAGCGCTAACATTTTTTGAATCATCCTATAGAATAATGTACACAAGATATACAGTACAAACCCAGGAATTGACAAGAGGTGCTTAAAAAAAAAAAAAAAAAAATTTCTTTCAATCCGTAAAACCCTTCACAGTGCCAATATCCACAAAGAGAACAGGTTGTTAATCTTTACAAAATAGGTGAGCATATTGTTAGAGACAAATAAACACAAAATGCAAAATATTCATTATATACACAAGATTTTAAAGGTGTAAATGAATGTTTTCACAATAAAATAATTATTAACCAATCAAATGGTGGCAAAACTTTAAGGATATATTGATATACTGGCCAAAAAGTGTGTTCAGTTTATTAAGTAAATTTTCTACTTAAACAAATGAATTTTTTGGCCAAACCAATATATATATATATATATTAATCATTTGACTCCAATCAAAGTAGAAATGCCACTAGTATGCAGGGGGTTACAGACAGTAAAGGTGAGAGAAAAAACTGGGTACAGAGGGGACTGAGGAAAAGATAAAAGATGGAGATTGATGTTGCATTTAAATTTTTGAAGATTGTAATTAGAGAAAAAAGGAAATGGAAGGGAGTTCCACAGGTGAGAAGTGCAAGAAAAGAAACTGTTGGAGTAGAAGTGGCAGTTACATTTAACTAATTCAACAGTAAAAGGGTGAAACCTAGATATCAGTCTAGTAGCATGCTTAGACTCATGTAGCCCGAGTACCGAGGAAAAATCTTGTCAGAGCAGTTGCCATGAAAATATTTGCAGAAAAGACAGCAAGAAGCCACATGAGTGGGAAAGTGACTGAAGTTGAAATGCCAGGTCAGGATCGATTACATTGCAGATCCTTCATTGGATTTTGTCAAGAATCTCAAGATGAGTAGCAGGAGCACCTGACTAGTTACGACAACATTATTCAACGCACAGATGAATGGTAGATTTTTAAATGTGCAAGATGGTTAAATGAGAGCAGTTTAGTTTTGGAGGCATTAAAATTTATAAACCATTTCCTACTCCAGTTAACCACAGATTGGGGGTCCTTTTCAAAAGCAGCAGCCACATTAACTTTGTCGACTCTGACAGATTTGCTATTGAGACAGGAGTAAATGGTAGTGTCATTAGCATAACTGCCTACTTGGGAACTGATGACATCAGGAAGATCACTGAAGATCAGAAACAGTGTAGGAGCCAAGATAGAGCCTTGGGGTATACCCATGTTCATGTAAAACGATCTGGAAGTGAACCTAATCAGAACAACCTTCATTTCACAATTTTATAAGAACAATTGGATTAAACAAATATCCAGTAATACCATGGCCTTGGAGCTTACGTAGAAGACCAGCATGCCAAACCCTATCAAATACATTTGAGATATCGAGAGCCACAGCTCAAACTTTGCCATTATTATCAAGAGCTTGATATACATATTCAGTTATGGCTGTAAGAGGGAAGACTGTCTAGACCTAATGTATAATGTCTCCAATCTTCTCAAATTGTAATCAGAGTGCACTCTGCTGATTACAATAAAGAAATCCCTGGTAAACATCATAGTACACACAATGGATTATTTATTAAGTGTTCAGCAATTGTTGAACCTGAAGTATTAACCAGCTTATGCAGATTATTGACTCTCCCGGTGCAAATATATCGGTAGAACTATTTAAAGGTTAGAGACAAGAATAGATCAGCACATGCCAGCTAAGATCTGTCATGGGAGACTCCATCTAAAGACTGACCAGGATTGATATTGCTTAACTTCAGTGATCGTACAGAGACCCGTGTTTCAACATGATGTGGCCATAAGCCAATTTCCACCAGGTTAAAGCAACCCAGACCAACAGACCCCTGAAGAAGGCTGGAAAACACAACAGCCAAATTGTTGTCATAACAACAAAGATGAGTACACTAATCTGAATGTAAATTATATAAATAAACCAATGCTGAGTGTTTGAAGATATATTTAAAAGTAGAACTTTAAAATTTATGACTTAAAAGTTGAAAAATAGAAAAATTAGTCAAAATCAATAAAAAAAAAAATGAAAAACTGACAAAAGTTGGAAAGTGACAAATAATCAAATAAGAAGTTTGTGTCAATATTTCTGAGATGAGGTATTATGTACACTATTTACATTATTTAAACTATTGTCCTCATCTTTATCACCATATTTATTACAACATTTCGGCCCTTCAGTATCTGTCTATATTTCTGAGATAAGGTATTATGTACACTATTTACATTATTTGGACTATTGTCCTCATCTTTGTCACCATATTTATTACAACATTTCAGCCTTTCAGTATCTGTCTATATTTCTGAGATGAGGTATTATGTACACTATTTACATTGTTCAAACTATTGTCCTCATCTTTGTCACCATATTTATTACAACGTTTCGGCAATTCAATATCTGTCTATATTTCTGAGATGAGGTATTATGTACACTATTTACATTATTCGGACTATTGTTCTCATCTGTGTTGCCATAAATATTACAATGTTTCAGCCATTGTACACTCTGGCCTTCTTCAGGTGTTTGGAATGTCGAACTGAACCCTTTATTTTGCTCACTGTGCCATGTTAAATGGAGGTCAGTCGTCAGTTCTCTCCTGTTAATTCCCCTCTCCAAGTTCTCCACTGCTTTAACCAGGTATTGAACTCACACTCTTTGGGTCCTGTCACTGGATTTAACTAACACTTTTATCCACTGTGTCATGTGTCCTTGAGTGTGAGTTCAATACCCGGTCAAGCCAGTGGAGAACTTGGAGAGGGGAATTAACAGGAGAGAACTGATAACTGACATCCATTAGACATGGCACGTGGAACTAGGACAGTCTATCCCAGTGAGCGAAATAAAGGGTTCAGTTCAACATTCCAACCACCTGAAGAAGTCCGGAGCATACAATGGCTGAAATGTTGTAATAAATATGGCGACAAAGATGAGGATAATAGTCCAAATAATGTAAATAGTGTAAATAAGAAGTTATTCAGGTTTTTTGAATATTTGCTTAGTTCAATATATCTTTTGGTTTCATTTAATTGGATTGTGTCATAAAACTTGTGTCATTCCCAAAACTAGTTATTAAAAATTCATTTTAACAAGGATAGATATCATAAACAATAATAATAAAAAGTGGGTTCTTCATGGAAATCGTGTTATCCAACAGGGAGGGGGAATAATGTTTTGGGGGCTGGTACTTCAAGCAGTAAAATTATAGATCCCTTTTGAATTTAATGATGGTATCAAGATAAATGCTGAGATTAATTAAAATCCTTCAACAAGACATGTTTTCAAAGGTGGGATAGGTCACAGCCAAGAAGCTTTATGGCAGTAAATTGTATATTTACATGACATATAGTCAGTTTTGTAAAATGTTTTAACATTCTTCAAAGTTGATTTGTGCCTACCTTGCTCCCCAACCTGTTTCAAAAAAAAAAACACCAAATTAATGAAATTTTCCTGACTTTCCAGATATTAATCCAATCGAAAACTTACAATCCATCATTAACTCAACTTCTTTCCACTGTGTCCGAGGCTGTAATATCCAACCCAGAGATTGAACCCACAATTACTATTTAACTAAACTTATGAACTTTAATTTCCACTAGGCTAAAACTACCCAGACCAACAGACCCCTGAAGAAGGCTGCAGAAAACAACAGCCAAACTTATCGTAACAACAAAGATGAGGACACTAATCCAAACAAAAATAATGTAAATAAACCAATGCTGAATGCTTAAATTTATATTTTGTTGTAGCATACCTATGGACAATACTGGGTATGTCTTCATTCACATAAATACAGTAGTAAATACTGTATGTTGGCCTGCAGTTGGAGATTCTTCTCCAGCTGTGCTGGTCAAACTATCTGCCTCCAGGCATAGAGGATTCCCAGATGAGGCTATGTCAAGGAGTAGAGTCTCGTCTTGAAAAACAGCTACTTGATCCCATTTTATACAGGGTCTATGGGTGATTTTTGTCTGAACCTATGGGCTCGGATACCCCACATTAAATTCGGCTTTGTGCCACATCTGACCGTGTAGGGTGGTTGGTAGTTATCCTGCAGTTGGAGATTCATTGTGGAATTCATTTGACTGCTTCTTCTACGTGCTGCTAGTGAATCTTATATGTATTGTTCTTGTCCTAAGTATTATTGTTCATTACCAACCTTCATGTGATTATTTTATTCAGTAACCTTCCCTAGGTTACAACATATTTAAAAGTTGAACTAATAAAACTTTTCACAGTTATCAATAAGACAAAGAATTTTCTTGAGGCAATTCTCAGTCACCTTGCTAGTTTCAGATAATATAGAAAACTTTTTTGCTGATAGCAACATCTTCAGAATGACCGATTATATTTCAAGAGGCCAGAATAACCCTGGAGGTAGATAATATTATCAGATCACATCCAGAATGACTATCACCTTCACTCATTCCCCTTCCCCGTGGTAAAAAGAGAACTAAATCTTTTGATGCTATCCAGAAATGTGTGCATACGGATAAGTGAAAAGCAAACAAATGCAATTTCTGATAATCAATAAGTGAACAAATAAAGAGACAATTTTCATTCTATGAAGCAGCAGCAACAGCAACAGCAGCAGCAGCAGCTGGTTACGGTTCTTTTGGTACATATCTCACTTGCTCTGCCCTTTGTTAAGTGATCAGCTTCAGGACAAAAACTTATGGGTTTTGTGGGTGGAAATAATCTGGTGATTAAAGAAAGGTTATGTTCAAAGTCATATTGATTGATTCCTTGAATCAATTTTCATCAACACACGGAAAGAAGTTGTTTACATGAATTGCAGACAATATTTCTAGGGACGGATAGAACAGTTCAGGTAATAGAAACCATCCAACTTGGAGAATGGATTACACCTGTTGCCTTCTTGTTAACAAGCCAAAGTAATGCTTGATTTTCACTGGGAAATGTTAACTTGTTATGAAATTAGATGAAAGCCATCCAACATTAAAACGTTTTCACAATACAGGATGAAGGATGAAGAGATAAAAACAGAAATCGAATTTGCTTAACATCTTTTCTGCATCATAGCAACCATATTATATACAAATGGTATAGTCACGAGCTCTTTCTCTCTCTCATGCACACAGATAGGGAGTGCGTTGAAAACACACCATTAGCAGGACAGAGATGGAAGAGGCCCCAATGTAATGTTATATAGCATAGGACAAGTGCTGATGTACTTCTTTCTTTTGTACATGTATCAAGATCATTAACATGGCAATTTTTGATCGCATTAAGGAAATAAAAAGGTGCATGAAGCACATGGCTCTCTAGCCACCAAGTAAAGTGATTTGGAGATAAGAACCTTCTTGAAATTGGTTACATGAACTGGAGGAATGACAAAGGATTCTATGCAGACTTCACAGAAATATCCAGAGGGCAAAGGGCTAAATGTTAAGTTCATCTCTGAGGGGTTGGGTTGGTGGATTGAGTTAAACAATGTAGGACAGATTATGATGCTTTACTCCTTCCTGCAGGTGAGGTGGTCATATTTTTTGAAAAGTTTCTTAGATTGTAAAATCTGAATGCCTCGATCAAGAAACTATTGAAAGTTTACATTAATGTAATTCCAGAGACTGATACCAAGTCACTGGCTCTCTCTGTATGTCTATTTCTCGCTCTCTCTGTACAATATATATGTGAAAAGTGTGTGTATATAAATATAAATAAATATATATATATATATATATATATATATAATTATTTATATATTATATGGGTGTATGAACATACATCGATGTTTGCATTAGCACGATGACATCACGACGACATCCCCCACCTTCCATAATAACACCAATACACACAATCTACATAAACCCCAAATTTAAAAAAAAAAATTAATCAGTTTGTCTGACATGAGTTTGTGACCCTGGGTTTCATGCTTTTGCGATCATCAGACAAACTGATAAATTTTTTAAAATTTTGGATTTATGTAGGTTGTGTGTATTGGTGTTATTATGGAAGTAGGGTGGGGGGGGAATCAGTTTGTCTGACAATTGCAAAAGCATGAAACCCAGGGTCACAAACTCACATCAATCCAACCAAACATGTTAGCTCTATCTCTGTTATTGAGTGCTTTCTAATAAGAACCGCGCATATAATATATAAATAATTATATATATAATATATTACACACACACACATACATATATACATATACATATATATATATATATATATCAGTGATGACTCTAGGTCATCAAAGTTTCTCAGGCTCATTATAATCTTTGACAAAATAACATAAAATATTATATTATTGGGATAACTTAGATGCTAAAATGATTCCTTTACTCTAACATATAATTTTGAATAATTTCTAGAGAGATATGTTTTTTTTGAAATAACATGTGCATCTATCTCAAGTGTGTGTTTGTATATATATATCTATTCATTTGTATGTTTATGTATCTCTGTGAATTTTAGTTTAATTCATTGTACTTTTATGATCAATACCGCTGACTGATATATTTCCTCAACACAACTCCAGTCACACCCCTCACCCCAACTCTCCAGTCGATGTGTTAAGGCTGACACTTTTTTTGATTTTGTCAACTTAAATCCTGCTAAATTTCATTTGCCCTTTCTCAATAGATAGATTCTGCTAAAAAACCTTATACTGTATGGAATAAGTTATTTAAAATAGACATTTGAAAAGAATAAGTTGAAATAAAAATGTGTTCTTTGAAAAACGAGGAATACAAGTCATTAGAGATTTTTAAAAGATTGTTTATAAAATTAAAGCAAGAAATACATTGCTTATTTAAGTATGTCTCCAGCTCAGATATGGCTTCTTTTTTTGTTTATTTCCTTTCATTTTTATTATGAACAATATCAACAAAATGTATTTTGATCAATATTTTGAGGCACAGATTTAAAACAATTAATTTTGGGTTTGGCAGAAATCAAGAATGAAAACAATGTACTACAAAAAATTTTTGTTGCTTTGAAATAGATACACTTGAATGTTGAATAACTCAGGCTAAACCCAACAAGCCTGAGCCATAGAGTCACCACTGATATATATATATAATATATATATATAATATATATAAACACACACACACTTTGTGGCATGCAGTAAAACAGGCCTTAGTCTTCACTCATGGAAACATGTGGCAATTCCATCTGTCTAAAAGTTTACAAAACACCTCCTGGCCTCAGGAGACACATGTCCATCCATAAAAGTTAAGTCCATCTTTTTTTACTGAAACCTCATTTGTTGGCCATGACAAAAGAGTCCACTATATATATATATATATATATATATATATATATATATATATAGGCATCATATCTTCATTAATACATGTTTCATTGAATAATATAGACATATTGTGTCTATTTTTACAATGATCCTTTCCAATTCTCTAATTAGTTACTTGATGTTAAGATGAAATTCATTAAGGAAGGTGCCATAGTTTTTTGTTTTTTTTAACCCAAGTACTTTCAATCTTTTCCAAGATCATCTTCAGGGGTAAATTACAAAGACAAACTTATTGTAACAGCAATAAAATCTGCATTCTGTTGTGTTGGTAATTTTTAAAAACATGCACGAACATGCTCTGTTGTAGATTTTAAAGAACAGTCTACCACCATTAGATTAAATAAAGGGTTCACTTCAATCCCTGAACAGAGCAGTGTGTACTTGGATTCATTGGAAATAGGTGAGTAATAAGTGATAACGATAACATGTAATAATAGATAAAGAACAAGACAAAAGATTCCTAGACATGAGCAGTAGAATGAGAACAATCTGACAACTGTAGATTAAATAAAAGGTTCAGATCAAAATTCCATGTAGGCTAATCCAGATCAGTATACACCTGATGAAGGCCAGAGGTTAAAACATCTGAAATATTGTGTTAACAATAATAAAAATGAGGACAATAGTGCACGTATTGTATATTTGTCTAAAAGGAGCCAAGAAAAATCTGTTTTTATAAAAAGTATCAATAATGACTATAATGACTCTTTGTTTATGATGTTTATTTCCATGGAGGGCCACAACTTGACAAAGTGATGTTGCCCTATTTTTAATACCAAGTGAATTTTTATGGCTATCAAATTGCTATCCCATTGTCTGAGATGGACTGTTTTACAGAGTGAAAGAGCTCTAACTGCCCTATTATTTATTCAAGTGAAGAGAAATGGATTCTTGCCTTTCCCAAGGGCATTAGTGTAAAGTGTATATAAACAGTTCCAGAGTTTGATTTCGGGCCATTGATTCCAGTCATTAGAAGATACTTCCATCCACAAATAATCCTTTACCCTAGTTTAAAATGAGAATTTCCTCTTTTGAGGTTCCTTACAAATTATAAGCTATTTATTTCCACAATTGTAGCCTCTTTTAATAACATTCTCAACTCTTGAACCTTAATCATTTTTAATATCTGTTCAGTCATAAAATGGAAAAACTAACAAAGGCAATAAAAGCCCTATCTTTTCATCATCAACAACTCTCCCACTCTGCAGTGAACACGTACCTGAATCAAATTAACAATGGGCTGCACATATTTGACTTAATTCCCCACCCACAAACAGCCATGGTATAATTGGCATTTACTTAAAAACTAAACACAAATAGATTTGAATAATGATCTTTTATTCACAACATCAACGCACATATATATATATATCTTAATTTATTCAAAACAATGTTTTCATGTTCTTTGTTAGAGTCACAATATTTCAACGGTTTTACTCTCTGGTCTTCTTCAGGCATCTTTCAGATTTAATAAGTTTCTTAGAATTTTAAACAGAATCCTTTCTTCAATCCACAGGGTAGATAGTTCTCATTCTACTATCTGTAACCATAACAACAAAGATGAGGACAACAGTTTGAATAGATCAGTACATAATAATGATGATTTTCTCATCTAAGAAATTAACACCAACATTATCAAAGTATCTGTCTATATTTTTGAGATGAGGTATTGTAACTATTTACACTATTTGCATCATTCGAACAGTTGTGCTTACCTTTATTGCCATATTCATGACATTTCGGCTGTTGTACACTCTGACCTTCTTCAGGTTATATGCATTGGAATTTTGAACCAAATCCTTTATTTATTACACTGAGGTAGATTGTTCTAATTTCACATGCCATGTCTTTTCTGGATATCTCAGTTTCAATTATAGCAATCAAAGATGAAACATGTTTTCCTATAGATAAGCCACTAGGTGGGAGTCATGAAATAATCATTTATGATAAAAGGTAAAAGTCTGGTAACATTCTTTTAGTGGAACGATGAATCTATAATCAACAATCATCTTGACAGAAAAATCTCAAAAAGTATTTAAAGAAGAATGAAAGTAGCGACCAAAAGTAATAAGAACACACCAATGAAGATGAATTCAAAATTTGGATATTATTTATCGATAGCTAACACCATGAAAAGACAACTGAATATGTTGTCATGGTAACAAACTGGACAAAAGCAAATATATCAAAGGTTATAGGTCAAAATTGAAAAATATCTCAAAAGGACTTTAATTCTAAACAGAAATTAGAATTCTTTGAAAACAAATGCAGGAGACAAATATGCAAGTCTTGAAATAAAAAACAAAAAACAAAACGTAATTCTTGTATTTCACTAAAAAGCAATTTGGCATGAAATGCAATGATGCTGATGATGCCAACAAGAAACAATCCGTTTTCTTAAGAAGAATTACATTTCACATTTTGCGTTACCTTTCATCATTTTCCTGTTGTAAAAAACTAAAAAGAATTCTTAAAGAATCAAAACACATTTTCAATAGGTTCATTAAGACTTGTCTTCTAGTACCAGATTACAACGACTTGCTGTCACCCAAAAAATTCCAGCTCACAATGAATCGTGTTTGTGTGTGTGAATATGTTTATGGCAATATGCACTCTTTTATAGCTTAAGGCGTGCAGAGCATTAAACACACGTCATTTGAAAAAACAGAAAAAAAACACAGTAAATAAAACTAAATGTTATTTATTGAAGAAAATTTTGCTTGAAAAATATAAAATTAAATATATTTGCTTCTTCTATGAGATTCTTCTGTAGAAGGGAAATAGTTTGCATCATCATCATCATCTCTTGATGTAATTTTAGTTTCAAGTTGAAAATTGCACAAAATACATTATGCTTTGGAAAAAATTGGTTATTTATAAGACAAACTGTATTTCAAAGGCAAATTTCATTTTTTTTTTTTTTTACAATGATGTTCCTCCTGTACAAGACCCAAGAGCCACTCGAGGTAGAGGGCTACAGAGTAAGAAATACAACCCCAAGCAATATGATAATGCCACAAAGGCCCACTGGAAGTAGAAGAGAAGGAAAAGACTTTAAAAGGAGTAAATAAAAGTTCAGAGTTTTAGGGGGAGATGTTAGAAGTATAAAGTTGAAGTAGACTTTAGAAAGAACTGGAAATCAAATTCTAAACAGGAAAGAAAGGATAAACCTCTACTCCTGTTCAAAAGATCAGGGGGGAGTGTAAACAAGATGATAGGCAAATCTATGATTAAATTAGAAATTAAAATGTCAAACAATATTCACACCAATTGTAGTACATAATTTTATTTTAAACTTAAATTTCCCTTCAAGACAAATTTACTACAAACATTTTTTTTTATCCCATGACTCTTCAGGGTTGTAGGTATTGAACTTTATCCTCGAGGACACATGGCACAGTGGATAAAG